>JBBDGP010005324.1:0-152966 GCA_037952835.1 Lithobates septentrionalis
GGTGGTGGTGGGGGGGTCAGCCTGTCAGTGCTCAGACCATACGCCGTACACTGCATCAAATTGGTCTGCATGGCTGTCGTCCCAGAAGGAAGCCTCTTCTAAAGATGATGCACAATAAAGCCAGCAAACAGTTTGCTGAAGACAAGCAGACTAAGGACATGGATTACTGGAACCATGTCCTGTGGTCTGATGAGACCAAGATAAACTTATTTGGTTCAGATGGTGACAAGTGTGTGTGGGGGCAACCAGGTGAGGAGGACAAAGACAAGTGTGTCTTGTCTACAGTCAAGCATGGTGGTGGGAGTGTCATGGTCTGGGGCTGCATGAGTGCTGCCAGCACTGGGGAGCTACAGATCATTGAGGGAACCATGAATGCCAACATGTACTGTGACATACTGAAGCAGAGCATGATCCCCTCCCCTCGGAGAATGGGCCGCAGGGCAGCATTCTAACATGAGAACAACCCCAAACACACCTCCAAGATGACCACTGCCTTGCTAAAGAAGCTGAGAGTAAAGATGATGGACTGGCCAAGCATGTCTCTAGACCTAAACCCTATTGAGCATCTGTGGGGCATCCTCAAACAGAAGGTGGAGGAGCGCAAGGTCTCTAACATCCACCAGCTCCGTGATGTCATCATGGAGGAGTGGAAGAGGACTCCAGTGACAACCTGTGAAGCTCTGGTGATCTCCATGTCCAAGAGGGTTAAGGTAGTGCTGGAAAATAATATTGGCCATAAAAATTTGGGCCCAATTTGGACATTTTAACTTAGGGGTGTACTCACTTTGGTTGCCAGCGGTTTAGACATTAATGGCTGTGTGTTGAGTTATTTTGAGGGGACAGCAAATTTACACTGTTATACAAGCTGTACACTCACTACTTTACATTGTAGCAAAGTGTCATTTCTTCAGTGTTGTCACATGAAAAGAAAATATTTACAAAAATGTGAGGGGTGTACTTACTTTTGTGAGATACTGTGTGTGATTATATATATATTACACATATATACACACACACACACACAATCTGTTTTATGTAGATGTGTTATTGTCACAGGTAGCCTATTGCATTAAATTAGCTGAAATGCTACCTGCTTTCCCTGCAATGGAAATATATCTCAATAGGACTGTCAGCGTTTTAAGGAGTCCAACGCAAAGCAGGTCGAACGCAGCGTCAGAGGCGTCATCCACACTGCAAAGCTAAAATAAATGGGAACCGGATTTCAAACCCACATCGAAAAAACAGAAAAACACCCAACTACTAAAGAACCATTAAGTGTCTCATTAACCACTTGCTGTCCGTGAGCGGTTTATAAACGACCTGGACTTCAAGTTGGTAAAACAAGCTCACATCCGGTATCTTTTTTTTTTTTTCAACCAGTGATCAGCTTTGCAGCAAGGGCTCACTTACTTTCACAGCTAGGGGAGAGAAGAAAAAAAAGAAAAAGAAAAAACACTAGGTTGAATCATATTTTTACTATCCCCCCCCTCAACTGCTTCCCCTTAAGCAAGCAGCAGATGGGAGTGTGCATGTGCCGCAGCCACAGCAAGAATTAAACCCTCTGCAGCATCTGTTGCGCTGCAACCTCCCTGCACCGTGGTTTTGGTGGTGCAGCATTTACAGGGCTACCACAGGTGGTGATAAGGCGACATGTCACCTCCTTACCACCTGTCAAACGCTTCTGACCTCCTCACCATCTGTCAAACGCTTCTGCCTGGGTGCCGCTTCTCAGAGGCGCAGCAGTCCTTGCTGCAAGGAGGCTTGAAAGTAATGTGGGTGACTGCAGAAACAGCCCAACCACTCTTACATCACTTGGGAGTGCCACCCGGCCAGGTTTCCCAGGCTCTTCCATCCCTCTGGGAAGCCCAAGATCTCAGTAAATATGGAGAGCGTGAGGAGCTTAAGGAACCTCTCTTCTCTAAACTCTTCTGGGACTATTGAACATGGAAGCAAGAGGCATGTTGTCACTTCCGGGTTCAGAGCTGCCATTCCCCAGCCACGGTAGCGGGGGAAACAGATGTTCGAGTATGATCTTGGTTAGCTGCAGTGGAGGGCAGAGAGAGATATTGGGGGTCTAATAGACCCCTGCTGTCTCTATAAAGTGAACCTGTCACCTGTCCTATCACATAGGGGGCTCTTTGGGCCTATTGGAATAGCAATAAAGTTATATGGAAAAAAATTATAATAATCTAATAAAATAAATAAAAATAAATGCATAGAGCAATCCCTACACTGGCTCCCAAACACCCAGCCAATTAAATTCAAAATACTAACCACAACATACAAAGCCATTCACAACTCTGCCCTGAGCTACATCACCAATCTTGTGTCCTAATGTCACCCAAATCGTCCTCTCCGCTCTTCTCAAGACCTCCTACTCTCAAGCTCTCTCTCTCTCATTTCCTTCTCCCATGCTCGTCTCCAGGATTTCTCCAGAACCTCTCCCATCCTTTGGAACTCGCTACCTCTATCTATCCGGCTATCCCCTACTCTTGCTACCTTCAGGTGATCCCTGAAAACTCATCTCTTCAAGAAAGCCTATCACGTCTCCAACTAATCTTCTACCACTTCCACCAGCTCATTCCCCAGTGTTACAAACCTTTTGTACCACCTGCCCCACCCTATTAGATTGTAAGCTCTTCTGAGCAGGGCCCTCTTAATCCTCTTGTGTTTTATTGTATTGTAACTGTATTGTCTCCTTTTTATATTGTAAAGCACTGCATAAACTATTGGCACTATATAAATCCTGTACAATAATAATAATAATAATAATAATAATAAAGCACACATGTATGTAAACAGTGATTGTGCCACATGTGAGGTATTGCCGCATGCATTTCCTCATCCGGGCGACACTGCACTTGTGCACAGATGCCCATAGTAAAGAATGGCAGTATGCGGGCATATACCATGCATGTAAAGCCGCGCACATACATAAAAACCCTGAGAATGCATCCAAGCATTTTAAATCAGTGAATTTGCTTGCAGCTATTCATTACTATGGGCATCGGTAAGCAGAAGCGGTGTCCCCTGGAAGTGGTAATACACCTGTAATTTACATGGTCGGGTCTCATGACAAAGCTAAAGCGGTATGTACTGGGCGGGTATGCATATTACGGTTTACTTACCTTACAAAAGGTGCTCCTCTCCAGCACTAGGCAGTGCAGGCTCTGTACCCCCCCCCCCCCACTCTTTGGCCAGTGGGTAGCCGCTAATTATGTGCGCAGGAGTTACATTCTCCCCAGCACCTTCCTCTATGGTAGCGCATGCACCGCACAGCGTAATCAGAAAATAAAAAAAAGTTGCTTGAGGGAATAAAAAAGTTCTCCAGCAGGGGAGTCTTTTGCATGCCAAAAAATCCCAAGTTCTAATTTTTAGAGTGTTATTCCACTTTAACGTAGAAAGAGAAAACCTCCCTGTGCTCTGCCCAGACACAGCACTGACATGAGTTAAAAGGGATTAAAGTCGACGATTACTCGAAATCACTGAGCATGAAGTCAGACAGATGTGAACTGGTTGTTCTTGTATGCGCAGATTAAGGCATTAGTGCCGTCTATCATGATTCGGGGTAATTAATACATTTTTATGAGGAGGCAGTGCATAAATTCCCCAGGAGTGATAAAGCCATCACGTGGCAAACATATCACAAGGCACAATCCGAGCAGCCAACTTCCGGACTTCTGTTGCCTTCTCAAAGCAGACACTGGTACCAGCCAAGGAAGGAGAAAGCAACCACGTCCCTGGATAGGGCTCCTCGACCCCCATATACTCGCCTTGCCTGCTCTACCTCGCAGCTCTCTCAGTCTCTGTACCCATCGAGAAATACCAGGTACTTCTTGGTATATAGGAGCATGGGACCTGCTCCCCTGGGAGGGTACGAAAGCTTAGCAGCCAAATTCTTAGCCCAAAAAAAAAAAAAAAAAAAAAAAAAGTCATGGCAAGGGAGGGGGTGATGCCACCACTGTTCCAGAACATCAACGTAGCCAATTTAAGCACCTACTAGAGAAGGAGCAACAAGGAAGCACAGGTAAAAAGGGTATAAGGCAGCCTTTCTCAACACAGAAGAACCCCTAAAATATTTTTACCAGGGGTTCCCTGTGAATGGAAAGTTGACTATATCTACAACTCATGACGGTGATGGCCATTGGAAAGAATACTCCCTACACTTGTGGTCACTGGAAAGAATTACCTCCTTATGGATAGCTAAAAAGATCAGTGTCAGTGGGAACTTATCTGGGGAGGTAGAAATTGCTGATTGTTCAAGGAACCCCTAGCAACCTCTGGAGGAACCCTAAAGTTCCATGGAATCCTGGCTGGGAAAACCGGTTATAAAGGGGTCAGGGGGTGCCACCTGATGACACAGTCACCTTGCCTTGGAGCTCTGGTCCCAAATCACATTTAACGAAAATAGCCGAACCTCAGTTCTCATAGTATGGAACAGTGGTTCCCAACATCAGTCCTCAAGTATCCCCGACAAGCCACGTTTTTGAGATTTCCTTTGGATAAAATAGCCATTATGAATGCCAAGCCATTGACATTTATTTAAAGCACCAATGAAAGGAAATCCTGCAAACACAAGCTGTTGAGCGTACTGGAGGAATGAGGTTGAGAACCACTGGTGTAGAGAATTTAGGTTTTGTGTCCTATAATTTGCCCTTGAAAGCTGCTCCATTAATGATGCACATGCTCCCAGTATCTCAAAGAGTGGTCCCCAAACTGCAGCCCGGATATGGCCCTTTGATTACCTTTATACGGCCCTTGGGGCACCAGTCCATCGATTGACATCAATGATGAGGCACCATTCCTCCCACTGCCACCAACGAAGGGGCGTTATTCCTCCGACTGATACCAATGATGGGGCAATATTCCTCCCACCGATACAATGGTTCACTTTTCCTCCTATTAAAACCAACCATGGGGCATTTTCTACTTCCACTGGCCATAATCTGGCCCCTCTAAAGCCTGAAGGACAGTAAACTGACCCTTTGTTTAGAAAATTTGTAGACCCCCTGATCTGAAAGATGCCAGAAGGTGGCATTTGTGATGTTGAGGTGACATTATTAGTCACGTCACTAATATTCTGGAGTCAACTCCTGAGATCCAGACATGTGACTCCTCCAGGCCTGCAACCTTTGCAGAAAAACCTACTAGAAACTGTGAACCTCCTTCAAAACAGTCTATGCATACGCGAGACATAACGTCAACTGTGGCAGGCCTCCTATGTCCAGAAGACGAGTATCAAACATGGTACCAGTGTCCAAGAAGGGGGAAGGTTGGATTTGTAAGTAGTATGTGGGGAGCACAGAGCGCTACTTTCTGGAACCTTTATTTTATATAATTTGGATGTTAATTTATTGGATACTTACAATTCCGCTTTCACATATACACTAAATAGCAAAAGGTTAAAAGAAGCAAAGTGACCATGTCCATTTGTGGCTGTCAACTTGTATGCCCTAAGAGAAACATCTGCCTCTTCAGGTCTTATCCTGGTTATAAAAAGGAGTACATTATAATTAGCAAGTCTTATCTCTATAAATAGTTATGTGGAATACAGGGCGAGGCCAAATAACAAAAATAGGCAGCTTTATGTGGCTGCAGAGGCTCATGACTGGGATAGAGCATGTTCTATTTGACCCCCATCACCCCAGGTCTCCTTGGATTGGCAAAATAACCCAATAAATCCCATATCACTGAATGACCACAAAAGGTTCACACACCTGATAAATCCCATTTCCCCAGCCTGGCATAATAGGACAGTTGCTAAACCAATATTACCCAATTCTGCAGAGGCTTAGATGCTTGAAGAACAAATAAGCAGTGCTCTATGGGTGAAGCATAAATACTTGTAGACCTTTGGCCAAGAAAAAAGTTAAATTTATTGATTGCACTTCTGGGAAGTAAACAAATGTCAGGGAGTAACATCTACAGATCATTACACCACTTTCCACGTTCACAGCTGATCTGTTGATGTTAATCCCTCCCCACCCGGATGTGACAGTGGTACCGTTCTTTTTAATATTCCTTTACAGTAGTATCCATATTGACTATATGTTTTCATGATTGCCTCTGAAACCCCTGCAAGCTTTTATCATTGACATTTGTTTACTTCCCGGAAGTGCAATAAATGAACTTTTTACTTGGCCAAAGGTCTACAAGTATTTATGCTTCACCCATAGAGTGCTGCTCCTTTGTTTTTGTTTCTCATTATCCATTCTTCCAGTGGTTGGCGGCTGCACTGGGTTCTAAGCTCATGTTACATCTTCCAGGGTTTGTATACCCACCTATATGGCTGACAGTTATAGCGCTCAAGGAACTCTGTGTTAGATGCTTGAAGGGGCTAATGATCAGATTAGTACATGCTCTGTTTGGCCTCAGCTGTTCACAAACCCAACCACCAACTTTCACCCTAGGCTTTCTTAAATGAGCCAAGAGACTTAGGAACCCAATAAATCCTATTCCCTCAGACCTCGTTGAACCTCAAAAACCAGATAAATCCTGTTTTTCTAAGCCTCAAGCAATAAAGGATTATTTAAGCCAATACAGTCCATTATTTAGAGTCTTAGATGGCTGAAGAGGCCCCTAACAGGGATAAAGTCCATTGTTTTTGGCCTCAGCAGTTCACATACCCAACACCCATCAACCCAAACCTCATTAGATGGGCAAAGAGATTTATGAACCCGATATATCCTATTCCCTCAGACCTCACTAAGTGACCACAGTAGGTTACCAAACCCAATAAATCACATCTTCCCCAGCCTCACTGGACAGTAGAGGTTTGGTAAACCAATGATACTCTTCATTCCTAGAGCCTTAGATGGCTGCAGAGGCCCATAATTGGGATAAAGCCCACTCTTTTTGGCCTCAGCAGCTCATAAACCAAATAAACACCTATCACTCAATGCCTCCACAGATGGGCAAAGAGACTTATGAACCCAATAAATCGAATTTCCTTAGAGCTCACTGAATGACCACAAAGGCTGACAAACCCAATAAACTCCACTTCACCAGCCTCATCGGACAGTAAAGGGTTATTAAGCCAATATTGCCCATTTGACAAAGCCTGGCTGCAGAGGCCTATGATGGGGGGGCCTGCTCTATTAATTCAGTATCAGTTCATACACCCAACACCTTTCAACCCGAATCTCATTAGATTGTCAAAAAGACTCATGAACCCAATAAAACCCATCTTTCAAACCTCACTGAATGACCACAGAGGTTTAAAAATCCCTCTTTTCAGCCTCATTGGACAGTAGAGGTTTGTTAAAGTAATATTACCCAATCTCCAGAGGCTTAGATGTTTGCAAAGGTTCTTGACCAGAATAGAGCTGTTGGCCTCAGCAGTTCATAAGCCCAGAAAACATCTTTCACCCCAGGATGGGCAAAGGGACCTAAGAAATCGAACCCAATAAATTTAAATTTCCTCAGACCTCACTCAATCAAAAAAATTTTTTCATAAGCCTCAGACAGTAAAAGGGATTATTAAAACCACAATACAATCTATTATTTAGAGCCTTAGGTGGCCCATAACTGGGATAAAGTCCACTCTTTTGGACTACAGCAGTTCATAAACCAAAACAAAACACCTATCACTCCATGCCACCACAGATGGGCAGAGAGACTTATGAACCTAATAAATATAATTTCCTTAGACCTCACTGATCACGGAATGACCACAGAGGATGACAAACCCAATAAACTCCATTTTCTTCAGCCTCATCGGACAGTAAAAGGTTGCTAAGCTTATACTGCTAATTCGCAAGAGCCTTAAAATACATGGCTGCAGAGGCCCATGATAGGGATAAAGCATGCTCCATTAGGCTTCAGCAGTTCATAAACCAAACATCAACCCAAGTCTCATTAGGTGGGTTTTATTGGGTTCCTGAGTATTTTTGTCCATCTAATAAGAATTTCCATTGATAGGTGTTAGGTGTGTAAGGCCTATCAATGGAAATGCTCATTAGATTGACAAAAATACTCAGGAACCCAATAAAACCCACCTAATGAGACTTGGGTTGATGTTTGGTTTATGAACTGCTGAAGCCTCATAGAGCAGGCTTTATCCCTATCATGGGCCTCTGCAGCCATCTAAGGCTTTATAGAGTGTGCAATAATCGGTTTAACAACCCTCTACTGCATGATGAGAAGATGGGATTTACTGGGTCTGTGAACCTCTGTGGTCAACCAGTGAATTCTGAGAGATGGGCAAAAAGACACATGAACCCAATAAAACCCATCTCTCAGACCACACAGGTTCACAAATCCAATAAATCTCCATCTTCCCAGGTACGCTGGACAGTAGAAGGTTGTTTAACCAATACTGGTCACACTTTAGAGCCTTAGATGGCTGCATAGCCCCATATAACCAGGATATTTGTTCTCAGCAGTTCATAAACCAAATTAAACGCTCATAACCCAAGCATCTTTGTTTGGGCAAAAAGACTTCTGTACACAATAAATCCCATTCCCTCAGACCTCTCCAAATGACCACACAAAACCGATAACAAACCACCCCGCCCCCACCCCCCAATTTTCTCCAGCCTCATTAGACAGTAGAAGGTTATTAAACCAATACTGCACATTAGGTGGCTGCAGTGTTTGAAGAATAAATAAATCAATAAAAGCACTTTCTCTAAAGCCTTGCTGTAGGAGTATAGAGGCTCCAGGGTCTGAAGAAGTCCATTCCACTAGGCCAAATCGGACAACATCGTGACCCAATACAGATAATTCTGCCTCCATGACAAGTGGGTTATGAATTTAATAAAGCCCACTCTGAATCTTGAATCTTTTTGGCATCACAGCCCTGCCTCCCCACCGCGTACAATCAGAGAATGCTTTGCATTCACTGAGAAAATGCAAAGCATTCTCCAAATGGCACCCGTGCCAAGTGGCCGACCACCTGTGTTCAGAATGCAGCAGGGCAGACGCTCGGCAGAGGACCCAGAATCGAGTGGAGATTACTGTACTAACGGTGTCTACTACATTGATTTCCAACTTTCAGGGGCATCAGCCAGGTTAAGTATATGCATAGTTACACGGGTCCAAATTGGACCCGTGTAACTATGGATAAAATATTCAGACCTGGAATTCAGCTTTTAGAGCACCATAAACTGTGCATGTACATTTTTTACAAAAGGCAGCGCGCTACAAAACACACGGTAGTGTGTTACCATGCACTGTGGTACACCAAAAAGATTTCAAATGGCAAGTGTAAACAAGTGCTTCAGATTAGGAGGGGGAAGGTGTTCTGTAGGACAAACCTAGAACAGGAAATGTGTCACTGGCAGGATCACCAGGGAAAATAAAAATATAAATATATATATATATATATATATATATATATATATATATATATATATATATATATATATATATATATATATATATAACAAGCCCTGAACAAAAGAAAACAAAAGAAGCCACCACATTTAATGATATAGTTTTTGGGTTTAGATAAAAGTTACACTAATTCTATTCCATTCTAGTGGTCAATTAAAAATGTAAGTTCTTATAGGAAAAAAATAAAAAAAATTTGCACAAACAGCATTTCTGTGCCATTCGAGAAATAATATTCCAGACTTCTCTCTTTCTTACCTAAATTTACTGTTTAATGTCTGCAAGCTCCGTCCTACTCCATTACTCCTCCTGAGGGTACGATATCCCAATCAATATATTCCCAGAACACGGATTCCTCTGATATAAAAAGATATAATCCAGGAGACAATGATACACAACATCCGATGGAGAGGTCACCAGGGTCCCTATCACATTACCGCTAAGCCGGATATCCTCAGCAGAGGTGTAATGTTGACTTTAATGTGCAGAATATTCCGTGAGGAGCCCAGGTGCCAAGAAAAAAAAAACATATGCAGAGCAGGTGAAAGCCTTTCCTATAACCCCCCGTTCCCCTTCACGTTACAACCACATGGTATTTCCCAACACAAAAGTGACACATGACCCGGCCGCCTGCTAAATCTGTCCTTCGTCACTTAGCACTCCTCGGCCCTCGTCCAGAATCCTGGGTCTGTGGTGTACAAAGATCTCTGCAGCTTCATGTATCCAGAGAAAGATTCCAAATAGAGGTTTACTTTAAAGATTCTTCAAAGATTTTGAGGAGGGAGAAATTTCGGTTTCAAAAAGGTTTGCAGGTTTCTTAATAGGAGAATCTGTGTGTTTAAGCAAAAAAGGAACAGTTAGCACATATTTATTAAATGACTATTAAAAGAGACAAGCTGGAATTTGGTCCAAACTTAGTTTTAGGTGAAACCCAGAAGAAAGCTGTCACTCCCTTCCACTGCCAACCGAGAACATTGACCTAATACTATATGGTTGTACAGGGTCAAGGATATCAGTCACAAGCATTCCCCCCCGGTGACAGTTGACTGGGTGGCAGTGGGCAAAAGTAACAGCTTCCTTACGAGTTTGAACCAAACCGGGTAGGAAGCTGTCACTCTTCCACTGCCACCCAATGAAAATGACCTAATACAGTATGGCCATGCTGTGTCAATTATGTCAAAAGAAATCCTACCCTGTTCACAGTTGATTGGGTGGAAGTAGCCAGGAGTAATTGCTTCCGAGTTTGGTCCAAACCCAACTTTAGATCAAACCCGGAAGGAAACAGTAACTTGCACCCCCTGCTGCTCAATGACATTGGTCTAATACAGTATGGCCATGTTGGGTCAATGATGTCATAAGCAACCCAACCCTGGTCACAGTTGGTGGTGAACAGGAGCAATGGCTTCCTTCTTTGCAGGTTTGGACCAAACTCAGAAGCAGTCACTCCGCCGACTGTCAATGACATTGGTTAGATACAGTATGGCCATACTGGGTCAATTATGTCACTCCAACCCTACCCTGTTCACAGTTGAATGGGCGGCAGTGGACAGGAGTAACAGCTTCCTTCCAAGTCTGGTCCAAAGACCCTGTCACTCCGATCCACTGAAATTCAATGACATTGACCTAATATGGCCATACTGTATTAGGTCAATGATGTCACAAGTAACCCCCCCCCCCCCCCCCCGGTCACAGTGAACAGGAGTAACAGCTTCCTGCAGTTTGGTCCAAACCCAACTTTGGACAAAACCCCGTAAGGAAGCAGTCACTCACACCCACTGCCATTCAATGACATTGACCAAATACAGTTTGGTCATATTGGGTCAATTTTGTCACATTCATCCCCACCGTGGTTGCAGTGGATTGGATGGGAGTGGACCAGAACAGCTTATTTCCGAAAATTGGTGCAAACACAACTTGCGGACCAAACCTGGAAGGAAGTAGTCACTCCCACCCTCTGCCGCACAAGGACACTGACCTAAAATGGCCATGTGATCTTATTCGGTCAATCATGACACAAGTATCTGAGACCCTTTGTGTACATACAGCTGCATGGCAGGGAATGTCCTGGCTGCATTAGGTTGGCCAGCAATATGCAGGAGATTCAAGTTAATTCCGGGTTCAGCCCAAACTCAAGTTAAAACCAAACCCAAAGCACATCCCCACTCTTCAATAACAGCATGAAATGCCCCTTCCTTGTTGAATAATCAAACATACACTGGAAGACTATGATCAAAACGAACCTGACCTGGCCTGAACAAGTCCTAGGGCAGGGGCAGACAACCTTTGCATTCCAGCTGTGGTAAAACTACAATTCCCATAATGCCCCTAGGAGTCATGCCTGTGGCTGTCAAATTCTTGCAACGCGTCATGGGAATGGTAGAATTCACTGAAACTGGAGTGAGGAGCTTGCCTAGGCTTTCTCTACAACTTGAGTCTAGGATCTATGGCATTCCACAGGACACAAAGATGAATTTGAAGACCAACCTAGGTAGATACCTTATGACATAAGGTAACAAATGTGATGAAGTGTATCTACCTTGGTTGGTCTTCAAATTCATCTTTGTGTCCTGTGGAATCCCATAGATCCTAGACTCAAGTTGTGGGGAAAGCCTTGACTTCTTTTTTTAATTTTGGAAAATAAGGGCCAAAATTGCCAAATTAGTCTAATCTTTGTCCTTTAAAAAAAAAATGCCTCTTTTATCCTGTCCCAGGGGCTCCCAGAGCTGCTGCCCCCCATTCCCTGATTGCAGGTGTCTCCTTTAGCTGGCAGGGTGCTAAGAAGACACCTGTGCACACACTTCTGTCCAAGGACTTGAGCGAAGTTGTGTGGTTCTACAGACACTCAAAGCTCCTGGCAAGCGTTGTCCCTGCTCCCTCTTCCTAGTTTGACCAACAGCAGCAGGAGCTCATCACTCCACTGCCCACTGGAACAAGGACGTTTCGGGGACCAGCACTGATCGTTCTCAGAACCAGAGGCGGTGACCAGGACAGCAGGTAAGAAATTGGATTGCAACCTCTACCTTACCCAAGGATCTTGTCAAGTACTCTTCAACACACCACTTGTAAAAACCAGAAGTTAAGGCCTATAATTCAAGGAGGCTTCACAGGGACCAGTCTGAAGATGGTTAGGCAGCACTTCAACTATACAGTATTTCCATTTAATGTGCCTATAAAGAATTTTCACCACACCAGGTCATATATAAGGTTGGAGCATGGACCATTTGTATTTCTCCGAGGTCCTAGCTGACCATGGTGAACATCACCTTTCCAAAGTCCCTCAAGGAGGTGATTCGTTGGATGAGGAGGACAGTCTGGTTTGGATTCTTCCTGGCTAATTCCTATCTTTCCCCGTGAAAGCCTAGTGCCACCTTTGAGAGTGTAAAACGTTTTTTGTGGGTAGATTTCACACTTTTGCTTCAATGGCCTTCTCATGTTCCCTTACAGCCTCGTCTGTGAAACAAACCTTTCAACGTCAGCTTGAAAGCCACGGAACAGGAACATAAAAACCAAGACTTTTCCGGACCAAAGTTTAGGTCTCTTAATCACCCTCCCGCAACACCTTACTGGATCATCAAAGTTATACTGAGCTTTAATATGGAAAAAAGGACGTTTCAAAAGGTGGGAAGGGAATGGGATGTTCACCCCCTCCCCCCAAACTTTCCCAAATCTGCAGCTCCTGCATTTTGATGCTCAAAAACCTACTGAGAGGTACTTTCAAAAACCTATAGATCCAAGTTAATTACATTGTATTAGTTTGGGGCTGTAAACAAACAAAACAGAAGAATTGCACTTTAACCTTTTACCTCTGTAAGTGTTTAGTGTTCTTTGAGACTGGCACCAACGACAGGGGGCACCAGTCCACCCACTGGCGCCAACGACAGGGGGCACCAGTCCACCCACTGGCGCCAACGACAGGGGGCACCAGTCCACCCACTGGCGCCAACGACAGGGGGCACCAGTCCACCCACTGGCGCCAACGACAGGGGGCACCAGTCCACCCACTGGCGCCAACGACAGGGGGCACCAGTCCACCCACTGGCGCCAACGACAGGGGGCACCAGTCCACCCACTGGCGCCGACAGGGGGCACCAGTCCACCCACTGGCGCCGACAGGGGGCACCAGTCCACCCACTGGCGCCAAAAACAAGGGGCACCAGTCCACCCACTGGCGCCAAAAACAAGGGGCACTAGTCCACCCACTGGCGCCAACAGGGGGCACTAGTCCACCCACTGGCGCCAACAACAGGGGGCACTGTTCCTTCCTCTCCTGACCACAGGGGTGCTATGTAATTTTGTTTACTCCCACTGATTACCAAGCCTGAAGCATTATATACTCCCATTGTCCACAGTCCAGCCCCCCTAAAGTCTGTAGGACAGTCAACTGGTCCTTTGTTTAGAAAGTTTGGAGACCCCTGGCTTAGAGGGTAGTTGGGTGTAAAGAGACAGCGGAGCTTGTTTACTCCTGGACGCCCATCGAGCAGAGCCGGGCCTTTCCTTGTCCTCTCTGCAAAAACTCAGCGGAAATGCCGTTGGGTTGCTTTTACAAGAGCGGAAGGGGATTTCCAGCCACCTCCCGTGGCTTTCCCGGGCCACTGGGAGACTCAAAACAACCGGCCACCACACACACACTGGCTAGTTGGGAAGCCGAACAAAGCTGGTATCGGCTTTGATCGGCTCTCCACTGTGGTAACCTGGAAGCAACGACCTGACATCACCTCTGGTTTACCTTGATGTCAACGGCACCATTAAAAAAAAAACAACAATAAACAAAAGCATTCAAAAATCTTGGCATTTTGAATGCTTTTTAAAGGCAAGGAGGGGACATTTAGGGGTCCCCAGATCCCTCCATAAAGAGAACCTGTCACATGCCTATTGCTGTCACAAGGGATGTTTATTGGATGTTGTGACAGCAATAAAAGCCATAACAAAAAGAAATAAATAACAGCGTAAAAATATATTAAAGTGCCCCCATGGTCGCACATGTTTGTCACACACACACAAACACGATCGTCCTACACATGTGAGGTATCGCCACGAACGTCAGATCATGGGCGGTAATTCAGACTGGAAGCAGTTAAGCTTGTCTGCACTGCAAATGCATAGAAGTTGGGATAAGAATAATGAAGAGTATCTGCCCGGCATGGTTGTCCCAGTTGGATGTTCTCACTGCCATGCCCTCATGTAATCACTGGAGATCACAAACTGCTGAAAGGAGATGTAGTCCCTATAACGTTCAGATAAGCCCTGCCCATCCCCCCCATTATAGGTCATTCCAGACTTGTGGGAATACGGAATGCTTTGATAACAGATGGATCCCTGGCGTCCTCCCTTGTTCCCATCTCTGAAGTTCTATACCCCCATAGCTCCACTCGCAGCAGCTGCCTCCACCTAAGAGTTTGTGGATGCCACCGGATTACAGGAGGGAACTACCCAGAGTCACCGTTTATGTTTCCTGGCAGGAAAGAAAGTATTTACACAGGTACGAGGAACAGACTCCTCCCTTCTTCCCACTCCTGGTCTGCAGTCACAGTGCAGACTGCAGACAAGCAGAATATAAACAATGCAACGTTTACATTGGCTGGGGCCTGTTATGGAAGCTATCAAAAGCACAGAAAAAAAAAAAAAAGATGGAGAGGAATTCAGGTCGTGTTTCTCCTAATACAGCAATTTCCTATGATTGTCTGCGCCATCTAGTGGCCAGAACACTGTGTATAGATAGATAGATAGATAGATCTCATGTGCTAAATATACTCTGACAAAAAACACATTTTTTCCCCCAATGTTCTGCCATATGCTTCTATCCCAAACTTTTCCCCTTTGTAACTATATATATATATATATATATATATATATATATATATATATATATATATATATATATTAGTCAGAAGGACACACATATACTAGAGTATATAGGGTCAGAAGCACACACACATATAATAAAGGGTTAGAATATTATAGCACAGTATAGAATATATATATACATACACACATACACATCTCATTATAGAGTATAAGGGGTCATAAGGACTATATATAGTACTGTATGGAATATAAAAGGGTTAGAATAAATATATATATGGTACAATGTAGAATATATAGGGTCATAAGGACTATAGAGTTGTAAAGAATATATGGGATCGGAAGGAACATATAGAAAGGTATAGAATATATACCTTTATATATGTCCCCCCCTTGCATAGATCACATATATAGAGATTACAGTATAGAATATATAGGGGGTCCCCCCTTGCATAGATCACATATAGAGAGAGTACAGTATAGAATATATAGGGGTCCCCCTTGTATAGATCACATATATAGAGTACAGTATAGAATATATAGAGGGTCTCCCCCTTGTATAGATCACATATATAGAATATATAGGGGGGTCTCCCCCTTGTATAGATCACATATATAGAGAGTATAGAATATATAGGGGGTCCCCCCTGTACAGATCACACAGTCTCTCTCTCTCTCTGGGGTCACACAGACTATAAATAGCACTTTGTAGACATTTAAAGGAACACTCCATTCTCTCGCACACGTTACCTGTGGCGGGTGTGGGCGGGTCCCCGGAGTTTGGGGGGGTCGGGGTGTCCTCTCTCTCTCTCTAGGGGGGAGGGGAAGGGTGAAGTCCCGGCGGCTGCTCCTCGTCCTCTCAGCTGCTCGCCCTGCCGGGAGCCGCCATCATCGAGCCGGGATTCCCCTCCCGCTTGGTGACGTCGCCCTCCCCTCTGGGATACGCCTATAACGTGACTGCATTCTCCAGGATAGCTCCGCCCACCGCCGCCTACTGAAACCCCTCCCCCGCCCGGAGCGCGGAGGAGGCGGGGAAGGGTCAGGAGCGCGAAGCCCCGCCCAGGGATCTGTCACTCAGCGTGAAGACCCCACCCATGTTTTCTGTTAAGGTGAGTCAACTCCGCCCAGCGCCTGTCGAAGAAGGAGGAGAAGCCACGCCCAGGAGTCCGAGTGGCGCGCGATAAGTTCGGAGTGCGCGCCGCCTCGCCCACATATCAGAGTGGAAACCCCGCCCACAGCGTGTGTCAGAGCGGAGACTCCGCCCATACAGTGAATGTGACGCGTTGGGTAGCGACTTGTCGATCCAGATTGGGAAGGCACGCCCAGAGGGCGGAATAGCCAGCGAGGATTCCTAAGTGCCCACCCACGTGTCAATCAATGAGTAGACTCCGCCCATGTGCTTAATATGACACATTTGTCCGCCCACCGGTGTCTTGTCGAATACAGTCCCCTATCCAAAAGTGTCCGCCCTGTACTGCGCAGGCGCAGTACGGAGGACAAACGAGACGCCGAACACCGGCCATCGATACCATTAGACACCTAACCACGCCAAGGGGCTGTCCAGCCCCGCCCACCCAGATATCAGTCACATGGGGGGGGGTCGCACCTATGTGCTGAATGTGGCGAATTAAGATCGTTCCGCCCAGCGCCGAGTTGGAAACCACGCCCTGAGACCACGCCCAGCGTATGCCAACCATCCAGAGACCACGCCCGTGAGAGATTGAGGCGGGTTCATTAGAAGAAGGGGAAGGCGCGTGTCTGCCCCGCCCACTTCTTGTCAAGTCTGAGGCCCTTTCTCCCCTAGGTCCCGCCCACCCATTCCAATCAGCCTCTGTTGCCCTTGAAGAGTGATTACCAATCTCCGCCCACCTCCCGTCACAGCACAGCAGTCCGGAATGAAGCCCCGCCCTCTTACGTTACGTCAATTCTATAGTAGAAATGGGCGGGAAAACTTGAGGAGAGAGAAGTGTGAGGTGAGGAGAGCATGGAGGAGGCTGTATACTGACATTATACACACTACTATATACCTCCCACCCAGTGTGATTGGAAACAGCCCTGCCATTTCCACATGTGTCCCCACAGGGAGATTTCCCCTCACTTCCTGTCTGCACCCCCTAACTTTGGGGAGATTTCCCATCACTTCCTGTCTGCACCCCCTAACTTTGGGGAGATTTCCCCTCACTTCCTGTCTGCACCCCCTAACTTTGGGGAGATTTCCCATCACTTCCTGTCTGCACCCCCCCCCCGACTGGAGAGATTTCCCCTCACTTCCTGTCTGCACCCCCCCCCCCCCCGACTGGGGAGATTTATCCTTACTTCCTGTCTGCACCTCCCCCCTGACTTTGGGGGATTTCCCCTCACTTCCTTTTTGCACCTCCCCCCTGACTTTGGGGAGATTTCCCCTCACTTCCTGTCTGCATCTCCCCCCTGACTTTGGGGAGATTTCCTCTCACTTCCTGTCTGCATCTCCCCCCCTGACTTTGGGGACATTTCCCCTCACTTTCTGTCTGCATTTCCCCCCCTGACTTTGGGGAGATTTCCCCTCACTTCCTGTCTACACCTCCCCCCGACTTCGGGGAGATTTCCTCTCACTTCCTGTCTGCACCCCCTAACTTTGGGGAGATTTCCCATCACTTCCTGTCTGCACCCCCCCACACTGGAGAGATTTCCCCTCACTTCCTGTCTGCACCCCCCCCCCCCCCGACTGGGGAGATTTACCCTTACTTCCTGTCTGCACCTCCCCCCCTGACTTTGGGGGGATTTCCCCTCACTTCCTTTTTGCACCTCCCCCCTGACTTTGGGGAGATTTCCCCTCACTTCCTGTCTGCACTTCCCCCCCTGACTTCGGGGAGATTTCCCCTCACTTGCTGTCTACATCTCCCCCCTGACTTTGGGGAGATTTCCTCTCACTTCCTGTCTGCATCTCCCCCCCTGACTTTGGGGACATTTCCCCTCACTTTCTGTCTGCATTTCCCCCCTGACTTTGGGGAGATTTCCCCTTACTTCCTGTCTACACCTCCCCCCGACTTCAGGGAGATTTCCTCTCACTTCCTGTCTACACCTCACCTTGACTTTGGGGAGATTTCCCCTCACTTCCTGTCTGTGCCCCCCTGACACCTCCCCCTGACTTTGGGGAGGTTTCCCCTCACTTCCTGTCTGTGCTCCCCCTGACTTTGGGGAGATTTCCCCTCACTTCCTGTCTGCATCTCCCCCCTGACTTTGGGGAGATTTCCCCTCACTTCCTGTCTGCGCCCCCTGACTTTGGGGAGATTTCCCCTCACTTCCTGTCTACAACCTCCCCCCCGACTTTGGGGAGATTTCCCCTCACTTCCTGTCCACCCCTCCCCCCCCCGACTTTGGGGAGATTTCCCCTCACTTCCTGTCTACACCTCCCCCCCCGACTTTGGGGAGATTTCCCCCCACTTCCTGTCTACACCCCCCCCCCCCCCGACTGTTCCAAAATGACAGTTTTAAGTGCAGATTTCCGTATTTGGGCTACAAACACTCACGATATGCGACTAGCAATGTGATTTATCCACTTCCGGACCGCCCGCCGTCATTTTACATCGCTACTTTGAAGAGGAATATCGTTGTTATTGCAGCAATTAGTTACCATACCCCCCCCCCCCCCCGGTGTCCTCTTCTTCAGCGGGCGGTCCGCTACAAGATAAAGGTGGTCTCTGCGGCGGATCAGCGGCGGAGAGGGCCCCACTAAACGAAAATCGTACGATCTGGTATCATACGAGGAAAACTTTCCTGCTTGTCCGATCTAATTATATCGATGAACTGATTGGCTCTCGAAAGCTGTGTACTAAAGATCCGATTATCGTACGATCGCGTCAAAAGCGGTATTTTTCGTTCGATTTCCGGATCGCGTGTACGGGCCATTATCTAGTTGACGGCTCCCCAGAACGGCCACTCTTAACCATGTGATCGGCTGTGTCCAGTCACAGACGGTCACATGTAAACACGGAGATGCCGGTAATCGGTGCTCCTCGCCTCACACTGGCAGAGAGTGTGGCGAGGAGAGCTGATCAGCGGCATCTCCTCAGGAGACATCTAACATGTCACCAGTGCCCTGATTACAATAGCCACACCAGTGCCACAAATCAGTGGCAGCATTCAGTGCCCACCACTGCCTATAAGTGCCACCAATCAGTGCCCATTAGTGATGTCAGTCTGTGCTGGCTATCAGTCCCGCCTATCAGTGCTGCCCATCAATGCCCATCACTGCTGTCCATCAATGCCCATCAGTGTCGCCCATCAGTACCGCCTATCAGTGCCCACCAGTGGCACCTATTAGTGCCCATCAGTGCCACCTCTCAGTGCCCATAAGTGCGGCATATTAGTGCCACCTCATCAATGCCCACCAGTGCAGCATATCGGTGCCCCTCAGTGCCGCCTCATCAGCGCACATCAGTGAAGGAGAAAAATTACTTAACCACTTGCTTACCGGGCACTTAAACCCCCCTCCTATCCAGACCAATTTTCAGCTTTTGGCGCTGACGCACTTTGAATGACAATTGCGCGGTCATACAACACTGTACCCAAATGAAATTTTTATCATTTTTTTCACCACAAATAGAGATTTCTTTTGGTGGTATTTGATCACCTCTGCGGTTTTTACTTTTTATTAAAAAAATGTAAAAAACTGAATTTTTTTTTTTTAAAAAGTTTCTTTTTTATATTTTGTTATAAAAAATTTTAACGGGTAATTTTTCTCCTTCATTGATGTACGCTGATGAGGCAGCACTGATGGGCACTGATAGGCGGCAGTGATGGGCACTGATAGGCGGCAGTGATGGGCACTGATGGGCGGCAGTGATGGGCACTGATGGGCGGCACTGATGGGCGGCAGTGATGGGCACTGATAGGCGGCAGTGATGGGCACTGATGGGCGGCAGTAAGGGCACTGATGGGCGGCAGTGATGGGCACTGATGGGCGCAGTGATGGGCACTGATGGGCGGCAGTGATGGGCACTGATGGGCGGCAGTGATGGGCACTGATGGGCTGCAGGATGGGCACTGATGGGCGGGCAGTGATGGGCACTGATAGGCGGCAGTGATGGGCACTGATAGGCGGCAGTGATGGGCACTGATGGGCGGCAGTGATGGGCACTGATGGGCGGCAGTGATGGGCACTGATGGGCGGCAGTGATGGGCACTGATAGGCGGCAGTGATGGGCACTGATAGGCGGCAGTGATGGGCACTGATGGGCGGCAGTGATGGGCACTGATGGGCGGCAGTGATGGGCACTGATGGGTGGCAGTGATGGGCAGCACTGGCAGGTGGCACTGATTGGGCACTACAGGTGAGCATTGATAGGTGGCACTTGTGGGCACTGTTAGGTGGCACTGTGGGCACTATTAGGTGGCACTTTTATTGGGCACTGATGAGGCAGATGTGCCTCTTCCACTTGGGGGACCGATGTCCCTCACATCCGATCCGGTGATCGCTTTTTTTTCTACTCGCGCTGTCAGCGTGAGTAAAAAAACAAACCGATTACCGATCTTTTGTTTACATCATGTGATCAGCTGTCATTGGCTGACAGCTGATCACATGGTAAGGGTCCAGGACCGGCCCCTTACACAGATCGGTGATCAGCCGAGTCTCGGTGACTCGGTGATCACAACGCGCCCGGCGCGCGGCCCTGTAGGGCGCGCGCAGGAGCGTGCACAGGGAGGCCGCCATATGACGGCCTCCCGGGAATGTAGGTCCGCGCTGTAGCCGTCATTCGGCTATAGCGCGGATGCCAAGTAGTTAATTACAAAAATTACCGACAGAAACTAAGTTAAAAAAAAAAAACCCAGAAGTGATTAACCACTTGCCGACCAGCCGCCGCAGTTGCACTGCGGCAGAATGGCACGGCTGGGCGAAACAAAGTTATGTAATGTCTCTTCCCCCTCGTGTCCACTAGGGGGCCCGCTCACCCCACCCCACCCCCGAGCCGATGTGAGTGCCTGGCGCTCTCAATCACCGCCAGGCTCCCGCGATCGCTCGGGGCACACGGAGAACCGGATCTGTATGGTGTAAACACACAGTTTCCGGTTCTCTGAGGGGAGAGCTGACAGATCGGCGATGGCCGTCGGCTGCCCGCAATCGCCCGCAATCTCGAGGGAACGGAGATGTGTCAATGTAAACAGACAGATCTCCATTCTGTCAGGGGTGAGGAGGAGCCATCTGTGGTTCCTACTGCTTAGGAACAACAATCAGTCTCCTCCCCCAGGCAGTCCCGCCCCCCCCCCCCCCCAGTGCCCAGCACCAGTGAAAATCAGTGCCACCTATCAATGCCCAAGAGTGCCACCTATCAATGCCCACCAGTGATGCCAGTCAGTGCCATCTAGCAGTGCTGCCTATCATTGTCATCTACCAGTGCCCACTACTGCCACCCATCAGTGCCAGCTATCAGTGCCACCCTTCAGTGCCACTTACCATTGCCCTTCAGTGCCGCCCATCAGTGCCACCCAACTGTGCCACCTCTCAGTGCCCATCAGTGCTGCCTCAACAGTGCCTATCAATGCCGCCTTATCACTACCCATCAGTGCCACATATTCGTGCCCATCAGTGCCGCCTTATCAGTAGCCATCAGTGCCGCATATTAGTGCCCATCAGTGCTGCCTTATCAGTAGCCATCAGTGCCGCATATTAGTGCCCATCAATGCCGCCTTATCAGTGCCGCCTTATCAGTACCCATCAGTGCCGCATATTAGTGCCCATCAATGCCGCCTTATCAGTGCCCATCAGTGCCGTCTTATCAGTACCCATCAGTGCCACATATTCGTGCCCATCAGTGCCACCTTATCAGTGCCCATCAGTGCCGCATATAATAACAATTTCATATGGGTACAGTGTAGCGTGACCGCGCAATTGTCATTCAAAGAGTGACAGCGCTGAAAGATGAAAATTGGTCTGGGCAGGAGGGGGGGGTTTAAATGCCCTGTAAGCAAGTGGTTAATGAATTAAACACAATATTTACCCCTATTTTTTTTTGTATATTGTACTTCTATTATTATACTTTTTTTTTTTTTTTTCCTCAGCCGCCTTTGAACAGTGAAGATGTATGATGAATCCAGCGGTGAGGATTGCGTTCCTTTTATACGGTAAGAAACTAAAAATGAAATTCCCGTCGTGCCAGCTCTATAATGTAATGGCCTTTGAAAAACATTAAAGTTTACTTTTTTGGGGGGGGGGGGGGGCACCAAACACATTTGAAGAGGAAGTAAACCTTTGATGGATTTTACTTCCTCTTTTGTTCCCTGCAAAGTAAAAGATGGATGCGGGCCTCCAGCGGGGACAGCGCAGGCTTCCTTTGCAGATAAGTGCCACATAATGTGCTAGTATGGGCACTTACCTGCAAAACGAAGTCCTCGCTGGAGGCCGCATCCATCTTCGCCCCTCTTCCTTCCCGGGGGGGGGCGCGGACTCCGGCTGTGTGACTGGACAGAGCCGTGTGACGTCACTCTCACGCTCTGGAGCCACCAGTCACGGCACTCGCTCGGGAAGAAACGGCGCGGAGGGCTGTTTCTTCACAGCGCATGCGCCAGCAAAAAAATAAAGTCACACCCAAGCACATAACCCCCCCCCCCCCAAATTTTTTTTGAGGCCCCCACTTCCACATATACGCATATACTTGCGTCGGGGGAGCCTATGCGTGAAAACGTTGATTGCGATACACATGTTACATATCACCATGCATGCCGGAAGAAGAGCAATAATTCTAGCACCAGACCTCCCTAACATGAAACTGATGACCTATGGGGGGGTTTTGAAACGTCACCGATAAAAATATATAGGGTACTGAAGTATGTCGCCATTTCACAGGCGCACACGAATTTAAAGCAGAACTCCGGTTAAAAAACGTTTTGTCCACGTCCTTGTTGGCGATCTCCCACCTTCACCAACTATGCCATCCATCTTCTTCTGAGCTCTGTAGTTCCTCTGTAATAGCCTGCTGATCTTGCTGAAAAAAACGTTACTGTCCCGGCGCTATCCTGTTTGTAAGACCGCTGGCTGCTATTCCTCCTGTACCCTCAGCCTAGCGGTGGTCCAGGCACTGCCCACAAGTAGTTCTGTACAGCGAGCAGGGATTTCTTTTTCCACCCTGCTCGCTTTATAGGGCGGAGGGGGTCTCACAGCCCCCCCCCCCCCCGGTCTGTGCCACCCATGTAGGTGGTGTGCTCCCTCCTCCTCCTCCTCCCTGCCAGCACCACCCCTATCCCCGCCGCCCGCCCGCAATCTCTCGGTGCAGAGCGGGGTTCGATGACAGAAATCATCCGCATGACAGAGCGGAGATCTCTGGCTGTGACAGGTGTTGTATGTGAAAACACCGATCGCTGTATCTTACCACCTCCCGGACTGCCATTGGAACAGTGCGCTCTGCGCTGTCTATCACAATGCCGGTCCGGGAGGCGGGAAGTTACAGCGATCAGTGTTTTCACATACAACACCTGTCACAGCCAGAGATCTCCACTTTGTCATGCGGATTAGTTACATAGTACATAGTTGGTAAGGTTGAATAAAGACACCGGTCCATCCAGTTCAACCTGAGTGAGTGTGGGTGCGTGTCTACAGTTGTACATCCCACACTCACATCAGTCCCTACCCTCAATCCAAGGTCCCCATTCATATATTAAGGCCAATTTTGGACAGAAGCCAGTTAACCTACCAGCATGTCTTTGGAGTGTGGGAGGAAACCGGAGTACCCGGAGAAGACCCACGCAGGCACAGGGAGAACATACAAACTCCAGGCGGGTCGCTGGTTCGAACCAGCGACCCTTTTTACTGCTAGGTGAGAGTGCTACCCACTACACCGCTGTGCCACCCATTTCTGTCATAGATTCCTGCCCTGAACTGATGTGCACTAATTGGCTGCAATGGTGGGCACTGATGAGACCGCACTGATGGGCACTGATAAGCTGCACTGGAGGGAACTGGTAAGATCGCACTGATGGGCACTAATAAGACCGCACTGATGGGCACTGATGAGACCGCACTGCTGGGCACTGATGAGACCACACTAATGGTCACAGATAAGCTGCAATGGTGGGCACTGATGAGACCGCACTGATGGGCACCAATAAACTGCAATGGTGGGCACTGATGAGACTGCACTGATGGTCACTGATGAGACCGCACTGATGGGCACCGATAAGCTGCAATGGTGGGCACTGATGAGACCACACTGGTGGTCACTGATAAGCTGCACTGATGGGCACCGATAAACTGCAATGGTGGGCACTGATGAGACCGCACTGATGGTCACTGATGAGACCGCACTGATTAGACGGCAGTGATGGGCACTGATAAGACCGCACTGATGAGACGGCACTGATAAGACCGCACTGATGGGCATCAATAAGCTGCAATGGTGGGCACTGATGAGACCGCACTGATGAGACCACACTGATGGTCACCGATGAGACCACACTGATGGGCACCGATAAGCTGCAATGGTGGGCACTGATGAGACCACACTGGTGGTCACTGATAAGCTGCACTGATGGGCACCGATAAACTGCAATGGTGGGCACTGATGAGACCGCAATGATGGTCACTGATGAGACTGCACTGATTAGACGGCACTGATGGGCACTAATAAGACCGCACTGATGGTCACTGATGAGACCGCACTGATTAGACGGCACTGATGGGCACTGATAAGACCGCACTGATGGGCATCAATAAGCTGCACTGATGGGCACTAATGAGACCGCACTGATGGGCACTAATGAGACCGCACTGATGGGCACTGATAAGACCGCACTGATGGGCACTGATGAGACCGTACTGATGGGCACTGATGAGACCGTACTGATGGGCACTGATGAGACCGTACTGATGGGCACTGATGAGACCGCACTGATGGGCACTGATAAGACCGCACTGATGGGCACTGATAAGACCGCACTGATGGGCACTGATGAGACCGTACTGATGGGCACTGATAAGATCGCACTGATGGGCACTGACATCCACTGCTTTACTGACACCATCCACTGCTAAATATCTGTAGAAGGGTTTTCCACCATCCCTGCAAAGTTTGCTGTCATTTTTTTATTTTCTTATTTTCAGTTAGATGTGTATTATATGTGACTTTACATATCACAGAGACCGGTGTTGTGGTGATATTGAAGTTTATTGAGCTTGCCATACATAGAGGGTTCCACCATTGTTGTGTTATTGATTAATAAGGTAGAGATGCACTTTTTTTTTTTACCCTCATGCTGACATTTACTTGTGTCACACGCTGATGTAAAGCAGCATGGCCCGGCTCTCTCTTTCCGTGATGTGGCTGGGGATGTGCTCACATACCCCATACAAGCACTGATTGTTGTTAGAAAGATCTCAAGGCTACAGCAGGAGGAGGAATATTTCTAATACTGAATTACAGCAGAGTACATTCTATGTATTAAGGTGAAAAACCTTCTGTCAAACCTTCTGTCAATCAGCCCAGCCAGAAGTCACGGGACAGAGGTCTCATTGAAGGAGTCGGAGGGCCCAGCCAGAAGCCACGGGACAGAGGTCCCATCGAGGAGGTCAGAGGGCCCAGCCAGAAGCCACGGGACAGAGGTCCCATCGAGGGGGTCAGAGGGCCCAGCCAGAAGCCACGGGACAGAGGTCTCATCCAGGGGGGTCAGAGGGCCCAGCCAGAAGCCACGGGACAGAGGTCTCATCTATGGGGTCAGAGAGCCCAGCCAGAAGCCACGGGACAGAGGTCTCATGGAGGGGTCAGAGGGCCCAGCCAGAAGCCACGGGACAGAGGTCTCATGGAGGGGGTCAGAGGGCCCAGCCAGAAGCCACGGGACAGAGGTCTCATCGAGGGGGTCAGAGGGCCCAGCCAGAAGCCACGGGACAGAGGTCTCATCGAGGGGGACAGAGGGCCCAGCCAGACACCACGGGACAGAGGTCTCATCTAGGGAGTCAGAGGGCCCAGCCAGAAGCCACGGGACAGAGGTCTCATCCAGGGGGGTCAGAGGGCCCAGCCAGAAGCCATGGCACAGAGGTCTCATCGAGGGGGTCAGAGGGCCCAGCCAGAAGTCACAGGACAGAGGTCTCATTGAAGGAGTCGGAGGGCCCAGCCAGAAGCCACGGGACAGAGGTCTCATCGAGGGGGTCAGAGGGCCCAGCTAGAAGCCACGGGACAGAGGTCTCATCGAGGGGGTCAGAGGGCCCAGCTAGAAGCCACGGGACAGAGGTCTCATCGAGGGGGTCAGAGGCCCAGCTAGAAGCCACGGAACAGAGGTCTCATCGAGGGGGTCAGAGGGCCCAGCCAGACGCCATGGGACAGAGGTCTCATCGAGGAGGTCAGAGGGCCCAGCCAGAAGCCACGGGACAGAGGTATCAGGTCTCATCGAGGGGGTCAGAGGGCCCAGCCAGAAGCCACGGGACAGAGGTCTCATCGAGGGGGTCAGAGGGCCCAGCCAGAAGCCACGGGACAGAGGTCCCATCGAGGGGATCAGAGGGCTTAGCCAGAAGCCACGGGACAGAGGTCCCATCGAGGAGGTCAGAGGGCCCAGCCAGAAGCCACGGGACAGAGGTCCCATCGAGGGGGTCAGAGGGCCCAGCGAGAAGCCACGGGACAGAGGTCTCATCTATGGGGTCAGAGAGCCCAGCCAGAAGCCACGGGACAGAGGTCTCATCTAGGGGGTCAGAGGCCCAGCCAGAAGCCACGGGACAGAGGTCTCATCGAGGGGGTCAGAGGGCCCAGCCAGAAGCCACGGGACAGAGGTCTCATCGAGGGGGTCAGAGGGCCCAGCCAGAAGCCACGGGACAGAGGTCTCATCGAGGGGGTCAGAGGGCCCAGCCAGACACCACGGGACAGAGGTCTCATCTAGGGAGTCAGAGGGCCCAGCCAGAAGCCATGGGACAGAGGTCTCATCCAGGGGGGTCAGAGGGCCCAGCCAGAAGCCACGGGACAGAGGTCTCATCAAGGGGGGGGTCAGAGGGCCCAGCCAGACACCACGGGACAGAGGTCTCATCTAGGGAGTCAGAGGGCCCAGCCAGAAGCCACGGGACAGAGGTCTCATCCAGGGGGGTCAGAGGGCCCAGCCAGAAGCCACGGGACAGAGGTCTCCAGGATTTAAGTCAGCTCCTATCAGGGGTGTCAGGAGAACCCCAATCCTTAGGCCAGAGGTGGGCCACGCAGCAGGGCACTGCGACTGAAGGCTAAGAGAGCCAAGTGTTCTGAGAGAGCTGAATGACTCAGTCAAAGGACTGGAAAGAGGAGCAGCCGTAAGCCAGGTGGCTTGGTATTTTCGTTAATTCATGTTATGTGGAAGAAACCCCTGCGTGGGCAACTGATGTATAAGTGAACTTTCCTTTATTCAATAAAAGTGGGCTGCCACGCCAGAAAACAGCAGTTTGAAACTGGCGCAGCTCATTGTAAATGCACCGGCTACTTGAGTTTAATTCCTCAATCTCACACCACTAATATTATTACTGCACTGATGCATCACATTCTGCGAATAGGATGAGGAGATCCTGTCATTCAACATCTCCTCCTCCATCCATAGAACACCATGCATTGTGTGGATGTAGTCATAACACTCTTGCGAATGGTGGGGAGGGCAAAAGGGGGTGGGCGAGCGGTGCAACTTTTCCCAGTAGCAGCCACAGTTGTTACGGCTCGCAGTGCTGGAAGACGGCCACTCAGGATATCCGTGTCCGGCAGCTGTGAAAGAGACAATGCAAGGATGATTTTTTTAGCCAGAAGCAGCCGCCTGCACATAATGGAATACACAATGTTACACATATATAATACCTACATTACATAATACCTTAAACAAAAAAAAGGAAAAATGTACAGTGTGTGTATATATATATATATATATAATCTCAGTATCTCACAAAAGTAAGTACACCCCTCACATTTTTGTAAATATTTTCTTTTCATGTGACAACACTGAAGAAATGACACTTTGCTACAATGTAAAGTAGTGAGTGTACAGCTTGTATAACAGTGTAAATTTGCTGTCCCCTCAAAATAACTCAACACACAGCCATTAATGTCTAAACCGCTGGCAACAAAAGTGAGTACACCCCTAAGTGAAAATGTCCAAATTGGGCCAAAGTGTCAATATTTTGTGTGGCCACCATTATTTTCCAGCACTGCCTTAACCCTCTTGGGCATGGAGTTCACCAGAGCTTCACAGGTTGTCACTGGAGTTCTCTTCCACTCCTCCATGATGACATCACAGAGCTGGTGGATGTTAGAGACCTTGCGCTCCTCCACCTTCCGCTTGAGGATGCCCCACAGATGCTCAATAGAACACTTAGCAATTTTCCCTCCCCTTGGTGTCATGTGACTCGTTAGAGTTACAAGGTCTCAGGTGTGAATGGGGAGCAGGTGTGTTAAATTTGGTGTTATCGCTCTCACTCTCTCATACTGGTCACTGGAAGTTCAACATGGCAAGGAACTCTCTGAGGATCTGAAAAAAAGAATTGTTGCTCTACATAAAGATGGCCTAGGCTATAAGAAGATTGCCAAGACCCTGAAACTGAGCTGCAGCACGGTGGCCAAGACCATACAGCGGTTTAACAGGACAGGTTCCACTCAGAACAGGCCTCGCCATGGTCCACCAAAGAAGTTGAGTACACGTGATCAGTGTCATATCCAGAGGTTGTCTTTGGGAAATAGACGTATGAGTGCTGCCAGCATTGCTGCAGAGGTTGAAGGGGTGGGGGTCAGCCTGTCAGTGCTCAGACCATACGCCGCACACTGCATGAAATTGGTCTGCATGGCTGTCGTTCCAGAAGGAAGCCTCTTCTAAAGATGATGCACAAGGAAGCCTGCAAACAGTTTGCTAAAAGACAAGCAGACTAAGGACATGGATTACTGGAACCATGTCCTGTGGTCTGATGAGACCGAGATAAACTTATTTGGTTCAGATGGTGACAAGCGTGTGTGGGGGCAACCAGGTGAGGAGTACAAAGACAAGTGTGTCTTGCCTACAGTCATACATGGTGGTGGGAGTGTCATGGTCTGGGGCTGCATGAGTGCTGCCGGCACTGGGGAGCTACAGTTCATTGAGGGCACCATGAATGCCAACATGTACTGTGATATACTGAAGCAGAGCATGATCCCCTCCCCTTCAGAGACTGGGCCGCAGGGCAGTATTCCAACATGATAACGACCCCAAACACACCTCAAAGATGACCACTGCCTTGCTAAAGAAGCTGAAGGTAAAGGTGATGGACTGGCCAAGCATGTCTCCAGACCTAAACCCTATTGATCATTTGTGAGGCATCCTCAAATGGAAGGTGGAGGAGCACAAGGTCTCCAACATCCACCAGCTCTGTGATGTCATCATGGAGGAGTGGAAGAGGACTTCAGTGACAACCTGTGAAGCTCTGGTGAACTCCATGCCCAAGAGGGTTAAGGCAGTGCTGGAAAATAATGGTGGCCACACAAAATATTGACACTTTGGAACCAATTTGGACATTTTCACTTAGGGGTGTACTCACTTTTATTGCCAGCGGTTTAGACATTAATGGCTGTGTGTTGAGTTATTTTGAGAGGACAGCAAATTCACACTGTTATACAAGCTGTACACTCACTACTTTACATTGTAGCAAAGTGTCATTTCTTCAGTGTTGTCACATGAAAAGTTATATATTCTGACGTATGTTACATGCAGGCATTCCAGGATCGTTAAACGGTTTAACTTACAACCACTGGCTCCTCCCAGCTCTTCATCACTTCCCCTCGAAGAGCGCTATGGCCCAGAGTTCTGGGACCGGCTGATGAGACAGCCTAGGTGAGCGTCTCCTTTACATCCATCTATATCCTACCCTATCTTAAACCCTAACCAAGGGACATCTAGGGGTCTTTACTGACTGTCCTCCTCTCTTCTTCTTCTAAAGGCCCTGTGATCACTGCCTACTGACTGTCCTCCTCTCTTCATCTTCTATAGGCCCTGTGATCACTGCCTACTGACTGTCCTCTCTTCTTCTTCTATAGGCCATGTGATCACTGCCTACTGACTGTCCTCCTCTCTTCTTCTTCTATAGTCCCTGTGATCACTGCCTACTGACTGTCCTCCTCTCTTTTTCTTCAATAGGCCCTACGATCACTGCTTACTGACTGCCCTCCTCTCTTCTTCTTCTATAGGCCCTGTGATCACTGCCTACTGACTGTCCTCCTCTCTTCTTCTTCTATAGGCCCTGTGATCACTGCCTACTGACTGTCCCCCTCTCTTCTTCTTCTATAGTCCCTGTGATCACTGCCTACTGACTGTCCTCCTCTCTTCTTCTTCTATAGGCCATGTGATCACTGCCTACTGACTGTCCTCCTCTCTTCTTCTTCTATAGTCCCTGTGATCACTGCCTACTGACTGTCCTCCTCTCTTTTTCTTCAATAGGCCCTACGATCACTGCTTACTGACTGTCCTCCTCTCTTCTTCTTCTATAGTCCCTGTGATCACTGCCTACTGACTGTCCTCCTGTCTTCTTCTTCTATAGTCCCTGTGATCACTGCCTACTGACTGTCCTCCTCTCTTCTTCTATAGTCCCTGTGATCACTGCCTACTGACTGTCCTCCTCTCTTCTTCTTCTGTAGGCCCTGTGATCACTGCCTACTGACTGTCCTCCTCTCTTCTTCTTCTGTAGGCCCTGTGATCACTGCCTACTGACTGTCCTCTCTTCTTCTATAGTCCCTGTAATCACTGCCTACTGACTGTCCTCCTATCTCTACCTTGTTCTGTCCTTGCAATGACTGATGTGCTGTCACAGAATATTATAGAATGATGTAACTGTCGTTTCTCTTTCCTCTCAGTGTGGATGTCAGTGGGGTCCCCGGCATGGTAAGTGGAAGTTGATTGTACTGAGGCACAGAGATGCACCTGACAATTCACAGCAGCCATAGACATAAGGCGGCAGGAGGTAAAAATCAAACCTCTGCACATTTGCTTGGTACAGACAGGCATGGTTGCTTTTTTATAGGACAATCAATAATGATAATATGGAATAGCGAGCATGCAAACATTTCTTTAAGATATCAAAAACTAAAGTTTATGTACAGACAATTTTTTTTTTTTTTTTCATTTTGAACACAGTGGGGAAGGATTAGAACCCCTATAGGAATGTATTATCTGCTGCTCCTTTAGAAAGATTTCTCCTCACTTCCGGTTTTGCCAGCAACAGTTATTTAGCAGACATGAAGTGAGGGTCAATCACCAATGGCAATATACAGACAGGAAGTGAGGTTAGATTACCACCGGTAATATACAGACAGGAAGTGAGGGTAAATCACCAATGGCAATATACAGACAGGAAGTGAGGGTAAATCACCAATGGCAATATACAGACAGGAAGTGAGGGTAAATCACCAATGGCCGTATACAGACAGGAAGTGAGGGTCAATCACCACTGGTAATATACAGACAGGAAGTGAGGGAAAGTCACCACTGGCAATATACAGACAGGAAGTGAGGGTAAATCACCAATAGCAATATACAGACAGGAAGTGAGGGTAGATCACCACCGGTAATATACAGACAGGAAGTGAGGGTAGATCACCACTGGTAATATACAGACAGGAAGTGAGGGTAGATCACCACTGGTAATATACAGACAGGAAGTGAGGGTCAATCACCAATGGCAATATACAGACAGGAAGTGAGGGTCAATCACCACTGGTAATATACAGACAGGAAGTGAGGGAAAGTCACCACTGGCAATATACAGACAGGAAGTGAGGGTGAATCACCAATAGCAATATACAGACAGGAAGTGAGGGTAAATCACCACTGGCAAGATACAGACAGGAAGTGAGGGTAAATCACCACTGGCAAGATACAGGCAGGAAGTGAGGGTAAATCACCACTGACAAGATACAGACAGGAAGTGAGGGTAAATCACCACTGACAATATACAGACAGGAAGTGAGGGAGAAGTCACCACTGGCAATATACAGACAGGAAGTGAGGGTAAATCACCAATAGCAATATACAGACAGGAAGTGAGGGTAGATCACCACCGGTAATATACAGACAGGAAGTGAGGGTAGATCACCACTGGTAATATACAGACAGGAAGTGAGGGTAGATCACCACTGGTAATATACAGACAGGAAGTGAGGGTCAATCACCAATGGCAATATACAGACAGGAAGTGAGGTAAATCACCACTGACAATATACAGACAGGAAGTGAGGGTAAATCACCACTGACAATATACAGACAGGAAGTGAGGGAAATTCACCAATGGCAATATACAGCAAGAATAAAAAATGCTTTTCTTTAGTAGAGAAGAGAAAAGACAGAACCCCAGTCAGAGATTTCAGATTTTCTCCTTACTTCCTGCAATCAAGTTGCAAATCTCATTATTATTTTATTCTCTCTCTCTCTCTGTCTGGGGTGAAGAAGTCCGGCTACCCAGCATGGAGAGAGAACTACGACTACCCCAGCCTGCCCGTACCAAGCCTGGAGTCTCTGCCATCTCCGTCAGAGTTGTGCCGGTCGAAGAAGAGGAAGAAGTCAGAGTCCGGCTATGACAGGAGGGAGATGTCTGTGCAGCACCATATCCAGGAGCTGAAGAGGAAACAGAGCAGCATTGACCAGTCAGTCACAGCTCATCTTTTCATCACTTTTATTGAGAACATTATAGAGCATTGTATACAGACACAAAGGGGCTGATTTACTAAAGACAAATAGGCTGTGCAACTTTGCAAGTGCTGTTGCGCTCTGCAAGGGCAGTTGCTCCAGAACTTGAGTGCATGATGGGGAAGCTCCGCTGACTTCCATCGTCCAATCATTTGCAAGCAAAAAGTGCTATTTCTTTTTTTTTCCCTTGCATGTGATTGGGCATTCCTCACTTCAGGCTCTAACTATATACAGGTTTCAGCCAGTAGGCCTGATCAGGAGTACTTTTCACTTCACGTGTTGCGAGGGGCCTCTTTTGTCTGTGGTTTGAGACCTGGTCCATAGGTGAGCCCTAGGACAAGACTGCTGACCTGCATAGCTGTATCCTGGCTGAAAGGAAATAGTAGATATTCTGGATGACCACCCTTCTTTTAGGTACACCAACAGGGCCTATAGATATCTGGAGACACCGAATACCTACTATTTTCTTTCAAATGGGGGCTCGTCTGGGATACCTTCTATTTCCTTTCAAATGGGGGCTCGTCCGGGATACCTTCTATTTCCTTTCAAATGGGGGCTCGTCCGGGATACCTACTATTTCCTTTCAAATGGGGGCTCGTCCGGGATACCTTCTATTTCCTTTCAAATGGGGGCTCGTCCGGGATACCTACTATTTCCTTTCACTGGCAGGTGCGTCCCTGGAACCCACCTGACCACTCCACCGATAGAGCCGCTGTCACCAGACCACCACCCATACCTGACTTGAGCTGCCTGCTATAACACTTGTAGATATATTAGCTGTGCAGTCTCCTCCTCCTAGAAGCCTAATCTGATACCCCGCTTGACCGACACAATAATGAGACATTTTCGTATTTCAACTTTCTTTTTTTTGCAAATGATCCAAATTATGGGTAACATGAAGAGCCATATCATTGCCATCCCTATCATTAGTACTCAACAGTCCATACTTTTCCAGTCCATTTTCATGAAATTGGCATAACCAGTATAGTCTTTACCACAAGTGCCATAGGGAGGGAGTTGCTGTTGTGCTACCTGTTATGTTCTTCACCCCGCCCCAGTGACCTGAAGCTTACCCTTTTCCCGTTGAGGTGTATGTTCTTCCATTGCCATCCAGGTATGTCTCCGATTGCCCATTTCAGGTTGCCCGCAAAGGAGTGGAGCAACATGTGGGCACCTTGTATTACTCCACGTCCCCAAACTTGAGAATCTTGAGCATCTAGCTTCACCCACCCACTAAATAGCCCGGCTCAGGGGAGGCCCAGGTCAACTCATTGCCTGAAACATGGCAGCAGGTAGATTATACCTCATGGATACTAACCCCCCCTTACACCGTGTGAGTAAAACTAATCCAGGGGAGACATTGATCTCTGTGCTGTCTCCTTCATTGCCAGAGGCTCCTTTCTATAGGAGGAGAAACTCTGCACTCTGTCATCTCTCTACCTCTAATTACTGGCGCCCATCAGTGACAATAATTTGTGTTTTTTTTTTCTTTTTTTGCGATTCAGCACTGGATATAAACGCAGAGATTTCTTTATTAAAGCGCTTGTTACTCCAACATTTTACATTGCTTGTGGCTTCTGTACCATGTACTGGTATGAGAAAGTATCCTGTTCTCTTTGTATTGCTTCCTTTATGTGAAATCCCAGGTGTTCCTGCACAAGCCCTCTGTTTTCCTATTAAAAACTGACCACACTAAGCAGGAGAGCACACCATTGTCAGTTCTCTAGCTATGCTGGGAACACAACTCCTCCAATGATCAGACTTGTCCTGACATGCCCCCCCCCGCTGCACAGCCATTTACCTGGAAGGTCAGTGTGCTGCTGCTTCTCATCCCCCAGCTATTATGCAGCTGAGGACAGAGGGAATGTGATCACTTACAAAAAAAGGGGAAAAAGGTATTTATATATATTTTTTAATATCTATACAAAGGATCTGCCTTTCATTTCTATTTTAAACTGATCAAAATGAGGAGAGCAAAGGGGTGGGACTTTACATGAAGTGCGTGATTGCAATAAGGTACCACTACCGCCGACAGCCTGTTCACTCCCACACCCCAGTCTACTTCCCTGGCGACCCCCCTCAATTTCTTCACTCTATAATCTCACTCCTCACACAGGTATGCTTCGTGGGTCCATGCCAGCCCTGGATGATGCCTTGCGGGTTGCCCCCGTCGACCTGCCCACCTCAGCTCCCGGAGGGTGGTGCCTCCGAATGGCCGGCGGTGCCCGGCATTCAGCCACCATCACACGAACCATAGTACGTAAGCATGTACCTCGTGTGGGGTCCTTCTTATCACCTCACCCCTGTTTCATGTCTGCATATAACAGATTACTCTTATACAAAACCTTCTATTCTAGACACTACACGCGCTTGCTCCTGATGAGTGGCACATCAGCCACGAAACGCGTAGAGCTACCAAATGTCGTGTTCTCTTCAAACACTACTCAAATCTCTACAGTTGTTACGCAATTTCTAGTGTAAAAAATGTAGCGCTATAACAAGATGGTGTAGTATTAACACATACAGTAGTGAAACATTCTAATGCTCAAAAATGGTGAATATTGAAGTCCAACCAGTGCAATGAAGAAATATGAAGAACTAGAATAATACAAATGTAATTAAAGTCCCATAATGAAATTCAATTCTGTGAAACATAAATAAAAAGTCCAACTGTGAAGTGAAGATCTTCCAACATAAAATATAATCCCAAAACTGGTGAATCCTTAAAGTGAAAGAGATTGAACACTCTTACCGGAACAGGTGGATCCGGATGTCAGCGACACCGAATCAGACAAGCTTGGAAATCCACATAGGTGGCTCTCCCAGATGGAAGTGGGGGCCCTGGATCTCGGATGGCATCTCCTCTCGGCTGGAACAACCTCAGCAGTAACCACCAAACCAGAAGGGCGATTAATCCAATAGGAACACCACAAAAACTCTCATCCAACCAAAATGAGGGGATAGAAGAGAAGGAGTGCTCCAATGGTGTAGGTCAAAAAAATTAGGTTTATTGAAACCAACAAATATAAAATGATAAAATAGTGATCACGTGAAAATAAAAGCAATGTGGAGAGCGATGAGCCTTTTCCCGACGCGTTTCGTCCTAATTGGACATCTAAAGGGGCATTGTATTTTCCACGTTACGTAATTTCTACCTTACGGGATAGTGAGGCCATCGGTCATGAAGGCACTACCCCATGTTTTATGGTTCTATTCAAACTCAAATTTGGTGTACTGTGAAATACTATTGTGTTCATATTATCAAATACCTATGTTTTTATCATGTTCATTGTCAATAACTCCTTATTGCTTGTAATTGATACGATGATTATATGTATGTTTATACCTTTTATGAACCAAGAAATCTTCCCATTTGTTCACCAAATCTACCTTATTGTAATCACGCACATCATGTAAAGTCCCACCCCTTTGCTCTCCTCATTTGGTCATTACAGGGATGGAAACACATGACTTTACCAGGCCATCATTTCATGTAAAGTCCCTAAATCTTCTCCAAGGTAATTGTTTGCAACCACTTTAATGCTTTTGAATGGTGTGCCCTTAAAAGTAAGTAAAAGTAGAATTCTGGGCTATCAATAATGATTCTAAAACTGCTCCCACCCCCCTTCTAATTCTGGCCATACACTATACGAAAAATCGGCCGAAAATCGGTCATTTAGACTGTTCGTTCATTTTTTCGGCCAGTTAATGGGCACAAAATCGATAATCGTTGGGACGTTTTTGAGCCAAAAAAAACTAAGGACAAGGTTGGAAATTTTATGCCAAACGAACGATAAATTGAAAGCTTAATGTGTTTCCCGTCCGAACTGTATGCACTAGGTATATGAAAAAAAAAACGAACAAAAAAATATTTATTTATGTCCACTGAACGATTTATCGGTCATTACATGATGGCACGATCGCTTGCGGTCACGGTCGAACATTTGTTTTTCGAAAATGGGTTCGGCCAATTTTTCGTATAGTGTATGGCCAGCATAACACCGATATTATCCACTTAAAGTGGTGTTCCGGCCGAAATTATACTTTTTAAATAAAAATACCCCTATAATACACAAGCTTAATGTAATCTAGTAAAGTTAGTCTGTAAACTAAGGTCTGTTTTGTTAGTTTATAGCAGTAGTTTTTTATTTTATAAACTTACAGCAGGCCGTGGCCATCTTAAGTGTGGGCATCTGAAGCCAGACTGTATTTCTTTCTGGATCTCATCCTTGCAGATCTCACACATGCTCAGTGCAGCACAAGCAGTGTAATAGGTTTCAGGTCAGGTTTCCATAGCAACGGCTGATTCAGAGGAAGTTGCCGCCCCTTCCCAGAAGGCATTGCAAACAGGAAATGATGCGATGGGCCGCAGTCAGGGAGGAGGAAGTGAAAAATGAATACAGCAGATATACAGTAGGTGCTGAGAAAAAAAATAAAAAAATATCCAATTTGTTTACAGTGCGCAGTTTATTGAGGGATGCTGAAGAGTTGTAAAAGTGGGTGGAACTCCACTTTAAGGACCGGGCCTATTTTTTACACTTGGTGTTCACAAGTTAAAATCAGTTTTTTTTTTTGCTAGAAAATTACTTCGAACCCCCAAACATTATATATATATATATATATATATATATATATATATATATATATATATATTTTCAGACACCCTAGAGAAAAAAATGGCGGTTGTTTCAATACTTTATGTCACACCGTATTTGCGCAGCCGCCTTACAAATGCAAATTTTTGCGAAAAAATACACTTTTTTTTTAAATAAAAAAATAAAGAAAACAGTAAAGTTAGCCCAATTTTTATTTTTTATATAGCGAAAGATAATGTTACTCCCAGTGAACTGATACCCAACATGTCGTGCTTCAAAATTGCACCCGCTCGTGGAATGGCGACAAACTTTGACACTTAAAAATCTCCATGGGCGACGTTTAAAAATGTCTACAGGTTAATAGTTCTGAGTTACAGAGGAGGTTGCTTTTACTAGAATCATTGCTCTCCCTCTAACGATCGCGGCGATACTTCGCATGTGTGTTTTGAAACACCGTTTACATATGCGGGTGCGACTTACGTATGCGTTTGCTTCTGCGCGCGAGCTCGGCGTGACGGGGCGCTTTACATTTTTTTTCTTTATTTCTTTATTTTACTTTTTTTTTTTGTTACACTGTCCCTTTAAAAAAAAAAGTTTTTGGATCACTTTTATTCCTATTACAAGGAATGTAAACATTTTTGGTGCCATCATTGGAAGCCACTTTCTATGGAGGTGCACCTGCGGGCTCACTCCCGAGCCAGGCTGTGTGCGCATATAGATACACACAGCATGACTCAGCCCCCCCCCCTTCCTGCACTCTGCTCACAGCAGAGCCAATGCCTTCCTCTGCTGACGGAGTCCCTGTGAGAAAAGGAAAAGAAGGGAAAGAGGACCCGAAGCCGGGAAAGCGCTGGATCAGTGACAGGCTCAGGCAAGTGTTTGGAGTGGGGGGGGGGGGGGGGGAATAGTGTGGTGTTTGCAGGAAATGCATTAAGGTAAAAAAAAAAAACACCCAGGCTTTAGGACCACTTTTAGCTGGCCTACTGCATCAAAGTAACGCCACCATTTATTGGATTTTGCATCGTCTTTAGGGGACTTCCCCGCAATCCCTTTCCCAAGTTTTTGGAGACAAGTGTGTGAATCCAGTCTGAAGTAAGTTCTAGTGATCCTACCATGATGGTCCTTGTTCAGGCACTGCCTGATATGGGATACCAACTGTAGTCCTGCATTGTTACCTTGTCACACCAGAATAAGTCTCCCTAGTAACGATGATACTAATAATATTGATTGCAGATGAAGGGAATGGACAGTTGGCCTACATTTAGTTGTAAGCCGGTGATGGTATGCAGAGGAGAAGGTTTTAATAGATTTCAGCTGTCATCGACTTCCCCGCAGAGGAACAGCAGCCTTGAGTAGAGTCTGATGCCTGCGGGTGCACACGGGACCCTTGTCCACTTGTCACTCAGCTGCCATACCTAGAAAGAAATGAGCGGCATTCCTCAGCCCTTTTCGGGTGCCTGAAGGGTCGTCATCTTCGGGTCTACAAGGTACTGGAATGCAGCTTCAGACCCGATCTTGTGTCCTCCAGCTCTTGGCGTGTGAACTTGAAAATAGTTTGAATTGTTTTCAGTCACCACAATAGAGGAGAACTTGCTGCCTTGGAGTTGCCTGGATGTTCTGGCTCAGTACTATAACCCAAGGGAGGACAAGTAATAAACAATGTTCCAGGCTGCAAGCTTAGTCTAAACCAGTGGGGGTCAACTTTCTTGATATGGTGGGCCTCAAGTGTGCCTCTAGACATCACCTAAGGGCCGCACAAAATTTTCAGTGTCAGAGACAGCAGACACACAACACAATATAGTAAAATACCAATGACATTATACAAGTGATGGTCAGAGACTGCAGACCTGATACAAGAGATGGTCAGAGACTGCAGACATAATACAAGAGATGGTCAGAGACTGCAGACCTGATACAAGAGATGGTCAGAGACTTCAGACCTAATTCAAGAGATGGTCAGAGACTGCAGACATAATACAAGTGATGGTCAGAGACTGCAAACATGATACAAGATATGGTCAAAGATTGCAGACATGATACAGGGGATGGTCAGAGACTGCAGACCTGATACAAGAGATGGTCAGAGACTTCAGACCTAATTCAAGAGATGGTCAGAGACTGCAGACATAATACAAGTGATGGTCAGAGACTGCAAACATGATACAAGATATGGTCAAAGATTGCAGACATGATACAGGGGATGGTCAGAGACTGCAGACCTGATACAAGAGATGGTCAGAGACTTCAGACCTAATTCAAGAGATGGTCAGAGACTTCAGACCTAATTCAAGAGATGGTCAGAGACTGCAGACATAATACAAGTGATGGTCAGAGACTGCAAACATGATACAAGATATGGTCAAAGATTGCAGACATGATACAGGGGATGGTCAGAGACTGCAGACCTGATACAAGAGATGGTCAGAGACTTCAGACCTAATTCAAGAGATGGTCAGAGACTTCAGACCTAATTCAAGAGATGGTCAGAGACTGCAGACATAATACAAGTGATGGTCAGAGACTGCAAACATGATACAAGATATGGTCAAAGATTGCAGACATGATACAGGGGATGGTCAGAGACTGCAGACATGATACCAGTGATGACCATAGACTGCAAACATGATACAAGGGATGGTCAGAGACTGTAGACATGATATAAGGGAAGGTCAGAGACTGCAAACATGATACAAGAGATGGTCGGAGACTGGAGACATATTGCAGGAGATGGTCAGAGACTGTACACATGATATAGGAGATGGTCAGAGACTGCAGACCTGATATAGGAGATGGTCAGAGACTGCACACATGATACAGTAGATGGTCAGAGACTGCAGACATGATACAAGAGATGGCTTCATGAAGCCGACACTACTTCTTCTGCTGCCTTCTACCATAGTGGCCCTCTCTTGACTCACTCCCCCAGACCCAATGGACGGAAGGGAGGGGGAGTGGGAATCCTTCTAGCCCAACATAGCACCCTTCAGGTACTTCGCCCACCTCCCTCTCTGTCACTCTCCTCATTTGAGGCACATTGCATTTGTTGTTTCTCTCCAGTTTCTGTAAGGATAGCTATGATCTATCGGCCCTCTGGACCAGTATCAGCCTTTCTTGATGACTTTGTTTCCCCACTTTCTCTCTTCTGAAATCCCCACACTCATTCTCGGTGACTTCAACATCCCTATTAATACTAACACTCCTGCTATTTCCAAACTTCTCAGTCTAACCTCCTCCTTTGACCTGAAGCAATGGGTACATGATCCTACTCACTCTGACGGGAACACACTTGACCTTTTTTTCTCCCACCTATGCACTTCGTGCAACCTCTCCAACTATCCTATTCCTCTCTCTGATCACCACCTTATTAGTTTCACTTTCTCCCTCTCTTCCACCTCCTTTGCCTCCAACCGCCCAACAACAGTTACCTGTAGAAACCTTCATCGCCTCAACCCTTCTCTTTACTACTGACCGCCTCTATGACAAAAACTCATCCCAGCCCTGCCCCAACTTAGCCACTTCTGTCTACAACACTTCAGTGTCATCCTCCCTAGACAATCTCGCCCCCCTCACTACACACAGAATCAGGCCACGACCCGTACAACCTTGGCAGACAGATGTCACCAGAAGCCTGAAAAAACATAGCTGCACTCTTGAGCGCCTGTAGCGTAAGACTAAAGCCTCCTACACACGATCGGATTTTCGGCAGGGAATTGTGTGATGGCAGACTGTTTGCCTAAAATCCGACCGTTAGTACGCTCCTTCAGACAATTGTTGCCCAACTTTCGGCCAACAAATGTTGGTTAGCAGGTTAGTAAATTTTTGGCGGACAACGCGTTGTCTGTTGTCAGATTTTCGTATCGTGTGTACACAAGTCCGTGCCATAAAAGTCCAAAGTACAAACATGCATGCTCGGAATCAATGCTCACCAAACACGACATTAGCAGAAGGTGCCCAAAGGTAGACGCTCGAGAGCTGAAATTCCACGGAGTATGTCACTACGTTCGTGTAGGTTTGCCGACAATTTTGTGCCGTTAGTATTCAAGACAAAATCCAGGCACGCTCCCTTCGGACAAAAGTCTGACGCTTCGTCTGCTGAAAATCCGATCGCGTGTACGAGGCTTATGTCTCAGAAAGATTTCAATCAATATAAATCTGCTCTCCAAAAATACAATTCTTGCCTCCTCACTGCCAAGCAGACCTATTTTATCGCTCTCATTAACAACTTAACATCCGGTCCCCATCAACTCTTCTCTACCTTCAACTCTCAACTTCGTCCTCCACTGCCTCCTCCAACTAACTCACTCACTGCCCAGGAGATCGCCAATCTCTTCAAACAGAAGATTGATACAATTTGTGAGGAGATCTCCACTGTCTTCTTCACCTAACACCCCATGTCCACATGTACAATGATTACTTCCTTCATTTAACCCCGCCACTATAGACGAAGTTGCTAAACTTTTCTCAAACGTCCACCTTACCACCTGCCCCCTGGACCCTGTTCCCTCACAAATGATACGTTCACCCTCTGGTTCTATTCTACACTTCCTAACTCAAATCTGCAATCTCTCCCTCTCTTCTGGCATCTTCCCCAACACTCTAAGGCTTGGTTCACACTGGTGCGATGCGAGAACCCTGCGAATCCACTGCGGGTTCCCGCATCACACCCGACTTGCACGGGAGTTCACACTGCCATATGCGAACTGCTGGGGAGTGTCATACAATGTTAACGGCAGCCCCCAGTTCAGCTCGCATATCGCACTGCGAACTGACAGTTCGTACATGAATCTGATCGCATAGGTGTGAACACCCATGCGATCCGATTCAGGTCCGAACGAAAAAAAAAAGGGTCCTGTGCGTGTTTGGACTGAATGCGGTGTGATATCAGCCATACTATCTGTATGGCTGAAATTGCATCGCACAGACATCGCATGTGATGTGAACAGCAGTGCGCTGCGAATCACATGCGATGTCTGGCATTGCCGCAGTGTGAACCGGGCCTAAAACATGCATTAGTCACCCCATTCTTAAAAAAGCCCTCACTAGACCCCACCAATTTTAACAACATATGCTCCATCTCCTTGCTTCCTTTTTTATCCAAACTCCTCGAACGTCTGGTTTACAAACCGACTGATGACCACCTTGCCAAGAATAACCATCATGCCTTTGATCTCCATGACTGTAGTCTTCGCTGGTTCTCATCCTATTTATCCAACCGCACCTTCAGTGTCACTTACAACTCTACTGGGGTTCGGCCAAGCCACCATTTCTGTGTCAATAAACGCAGACAAGGGTGCTCGGGAGCAAGCTCGCATGAGTGCTTTTAGGAAGCAGCTACCTATGGGTGCACCTGCCGAAGCGCGGAGCAGCCAAAAGCGCCCGTGGGGGACACCAGAAAAAGAGGATCGGGGCTGCTCTGTGCAAAACCATTACACAGAGCCGGTAAGTATGACATGTTAATTATTTTAAAGGGGAAAAAGGGGAACCTTTAATGTTACTTTAAGTTAACTTCGGAAATCGCCCATGGTGGATCTCTTTTCAGAGGGCAGTTGACAGATGGCTGGGAGGCAATATGTCCCCTCCCCGACGCCCGTTTTAACCCTCGAAAAGGCTGAACTACTGTGACCAAGTCATGTGCATTGCGTGCAGTTGCCTATCGACCCCCATTTACTTGAGTAGGTTGCATTCAGAAGTGGTCATTATTGCACGAGGGCAGTAAAGGCCCTTCCATATCAATGCACTTTTGATGTGCTTTTGTGCAGTGTAGGGCCCTTTCACACTGATGCACTTTTGTGCAGCGTAGGGCCCTTTCACACCGATGCACTTTTAATGCGTACCTATCAACTTACGTTGGAAGGTGCCTTTTTGGTTTGCTTTTGAAAAACTGCACCGTAAAGGCGCCTTCCCTTGTAGGCCAATAGAGCATGCAGGACTTTTCAAAGCGCAGCAGTGTGAGCAGTTACATAGGATTTAATGTGGAATAGTTTTCCTGCGCTTTTGTCACCCTGGAAGAGCACGGAAAAAGCGCACCAGTGTGAAAGGGGGCGAAATACCGCATCTCAATCACCCGCCTTTATAGAGGTGTGAATCGATATGGATTTTTTTTTTTTTAAGTCTGCTAGATTAACCACCTCCTTACTGCCATATTGTATATATATAAAAAATAATAAATTTGCCCATACCCTTTCCTCTGTTATGAATGGGCTGAATGTTTGTAAGTGCAGCATGAAAGAGGGACAGCAGATTCAGGCTGGGTTCACACTAGTGCGAATCGGATGAGGGTTTCCTCGCATCCAATTCGCACGCCAGGAGATTGTGACCGGCTCTTTATGGAGCCGGTTCACACATCTCCGCTGCGGCTCCGGTGCAAATTGCACAGGGGTCCTATGGATCTTTTGGTCCATTTTAGGTCCAAATTCAGCCCAAAATTCGGGCTGAAATTGGACCTGAAACGGTGAACGGAGACGCCCCGGATGCCCTGCTGTGAGCCGAGGGGCGTGCTGCGGTGTGAACCCAGCCTGAAGGTGAAGGTTGGAGAGGCCTAAAGGGCCACTGACCACCAGAGATTGTGGGATTGTTTTTTTCAAGGCACAGAGGTTTTGAAGTGCCACTGGCCACTAATGATTGTGGGCAGTGACGGCTGGTGATTTTTTTTTTTGGGGGGGGGCGTCAAACAATCACCCACCCCCCACCCCCCGAGCGGCACCCACCCCCCGGCTATTTGCCGGTCGGTCCAGGACTTACCTCATCATGGCGGGTGGCAGGCAGAGTGGTGCACCGGCTCAGCTCTGAGTCCTCTCCTCCATGGTGGCTTCCAGCTCCTCCCCTTCTCCTTCTAGACATCCAATAGAATCGCCTGTCCTTTCAGCCAATTGGGTGACCGGTGTCAAAACCCGCTTCCTGATTGGCTGGGAGGAGAATCAGTGTTACAACAGCGAATATTGATTCGCTGTTGTAACACACCTGGGTGGACTCGGAGCGCACTCTCTGCGACCCAAGCCCACCCTATATTGAAGCCGATTAGAGCCTCTAATCTGTGCTTAAAAAAAATAGCCCCCTCTGCATTGGAATCCATGCGCCGGTGTCTTGATAGGGGAGGCGGCGATGGACTTTGGGGGGCGGCACCCGTGTGCCCTTAATGAACGGGCCGCCCCTGAGTGGGATTGTTTTTTTTTTCAGGGTAATTAAATAATCTACAGTAAATATATATTATAAATACATATAGATAATACAATTAAACATACCCAAAATCTGGTTCTTTTTTTCCTTTTATTTAGTAAAAAAAATGAAAACTGGTGGTTATTAAAGTGATACTAAAATTGACACAGGGTGGAGGTAGAGAGCAGCAGGATCAACCAGGTTTTTTGCAGAATACAGAAAAGTAATGCCATAGTGACTGAGTGAGTATGAACAGCATGGAATACACTATTTATTGATATTTTTTTAATGATGTGGGTTTAGTGACACTTTAAAATTCCACTAAAAGAAAGCTCTGTCTCTCTAAAACAATTTTGTAAAATTAATTTGGGTGTAGTGTTGCAGGACAGAGTAATTGTCAGTCAGGCTATCGCAGTGTTAAAACTTAAAAGGGGCTAGAAATGAAGGGGTATTACATGAAAAAATCATGAAAAATCATGTCAGTGTAGTGCAGCCCAAACCAGATGCTGGAATTCTTACAGCGTTGTCAACCTTCTTCCAAAAGTGACCCAGGGCTGCTCCAAACTTTCAGGATTGTCAGGATAAGAGGTTAAACCTTGAAATATCAGGTGTGACGGACCCGTCCAGCACCCAGCTTTGGTGCTTCCATCAGTATACAGCTTCCTCCAGTCTGGACATAGGGGCCAGATATTATAGCTGACCGTACAAGACTAGCCGACAAATAGCTTGTATGAGAACTGGAACTGTTTATCAAAAACTCACACAGAATTTATAGTACACCAGACCATGTGAGCCTGATCACATTATCGTATGCAAAGGAAATAGCTTACAGAAATATACCGTAATTAACATAACTAAAGAACAACTAACATATACTATATGCTAAGCCACCTCTAGCAGCTAATAGCTGACAGTGATAGAATTAGCATTAGCTAATTAACTAGTCACTTAAACCATCCTAGGTTACCAGACTGCCCGACACCTACAACCCTGAATACAAAATACTGTACAATAAACATTGTTATAAGCATAAAACATAACATCTCACAATAACAAGGTAACATAACGTAACAATAACATAACATAATAATGACATAACAAGGTAAAGTGGTCACAATATTAATTAGCTGTTCAAAAGATGAGCAGACTGCCAGAAACAATAGAGTCTTAATTAACACAATTAATAATGGGACTGTACCCTAAGAGGGACACAATGGGAGAGACACACATTTGTGTATTCTGTCTACTAGACAAGTCATTAGAAGACAAACCATGTCCCAGCAGTCTAATAATGTGGAATTACTTTATCTTCATAGATTTCTTAAGAGATATTGTTGATAAATATTTTTTGTCCCATTTAAAAGTAATCCAAACCACGCTCTAAGCCTCCATTAAGTAGTTGTCCATTTTCTCGGTCACCCTGTGCCCCTAATAGACACAGAGTGACTTGGACATAAAAAGGGGTGAGCTGAAAAAGGAGTTTCTGGCCTAAGATAAACTGGGTTCCAAGGGCCCCCCACCCAAAGTGACTCCCGTCACATCAGGCACACTGGAAAGGTGGAGAGAAAGTTATTTAATTGGGTATCATTCAAGCAAAAGATGCCTTTTTTTTTTGTCATATGCTATTGGGCCACTTTATGTATGTTTATTCAGCAAAGATGGAGTTGGGCTTTACCTGTCCAGCTGTATAATCTTTACCTCTAGAGCAGTGGTCACCAAACTGCAGGCCGCAGGCCAGATTCAACCTTTTCGACGCTTGCCTTTATCCGGCTCTTGGTGTACTATTCCTCCCACTGAAACCAACGATGGGGCACTATTCCTTCTACTCAGGGCTTTTTTTTCTCAAACAATAGGTGCTGGAACTTACCCATGGCCCCACAAAACCCCTCCCTCTACACACACCCTCCAAATCACATCAAATAGTGGGTGTGTTCAGTCAAATTTCACGAAAACAGTAGGAGGGTCTTAAAGGGGCATTAAATACCAGGATTGCATTACATACAGAGTGCAGAGCTGTCACTTGTACACACAGAAACCGGACTTCTGTGTTTACAAGTGATTGTGGTGAGCAGGCACCAAAGGGTCTGAGCCAGAGGTGGTGGAACTGAGTTCCACCAAGTTCCCCCTGAAAAAAAGCCCTGCTTCTACTATTACCAATGATGGGGCACTATTCCTCCTACTAATGCCAATGATGGCGCACTATTCCTCCCACTGATATGGGGCACTATTCCTCCCACTGATATGGGGCACTATTCCTCCCACTGACACCAATGATGGGGCACTTTTCCTTCCACTATTACCAACAATGGGGCTCTATTTCTCCTACTAATATCAATGATGGGGCTCTGTTCATCCCACTGGCACCAATGATGGCGCACTATTCCTCCCTCTGACACCAACAATGGGGCACTATTCCTTCCACTATTACCAATGCTGGGACACTATTCCTCCCACTGATACCAATGATGGGACACTATTCCTCCCACTAATACCAATGATGGGGCACTATTCCTCCCACTGACACCAATGATGGGGCACTATTCCTCCCACTGACACCAACAATAAGGCATGATATCTCCCACTGACACCAATGATGGGGCACTGTTCCTCCTACTGACACCAATCATGGAGCACTATTCCTTCAATTGACACAAACAATAGGGCACTATTCCTCCCACTGATACCAATGATGGGACACTATTACTCCCACTGACACCAATGATTGGGTCTAGTCCTTCCACTGACTACAATCACCGGGCATTATACCTCCCATTAACACCAATTATGGGGCACTATTCTGCCTTCTACAAACTACAGGCACTATTTATTTTTTTACTCACAATAACCACCAAGCCTGGGACATTTTTTATGGCCACTGGCCACAGTACGGCCCCTCTAAAGTCTGAAGGACTGTAAGCTGGCCCTTTGTTTGGAAGGTTTGGAGACCCCCGCCATAGAGGGAATGGATGTAGATAAAGAGCCTGGTTCCTTATGATCACTCCACCCCAGGGGCGGACTGACCATTCAGGCACTCGGGCATTGCCCGAGGGCCCCTTGCCACTAGGGGGCCCCATCAGGGTTGCCAGCCTCAATAAAACCAGGGACAGTATGTAAAAAATCTGTGTTTTTAAAAAAATCCCAAGATTATAGCTGCCCTGCCTCTCCAGTACCTTTTCAGTGTGTATATGTGTATTCTGTGTATGTATACTGTGTGTGTGTATATTGTGTGTCTGTGTGTGTATACTGTATGTGTGTGTGTGTATACTGTGTGGCCCCATAATCTATTGCCTGGGGGCCCCATAATCTCCTATTGCCTGGGGGCCCCATAATTTTCTATTGCCCAGGGGCCCCATTATATTCTCCTATTGCCCTATCCCCATAATCTCCTATTGCCCGGGGGCCCCATGAGTTGTCAGTCTGCCCTTTCTCCAACCTGACCACTCCAAAGCAATATTTAAAGTATGTTTGTAGCATGAAGTGCCTTTGGAGTTACTCATTAATTTAGGATGTCTTATTCTACTGTGTGTTGTAGTGTAGTAAAGAGATTTATTGAGCCTTCGGATTTCGAGTAACCAGTTTTGACAGGATGTGCCTGGAGGGTAAAGGGAAAAAGACAGCCGTGAATAACATGGCGCCATTTAGTAGGCACACCTGGTTAACGGGGAGCCAGAAGAATTTTGTTTTGGATTTTTTTATGGTATGCACATATAGAAAGAAGTATATACTGTGCACAGGTTTTAGGCAGGTGCGAAGAAAACCTGCCAAGTAAGAATGCTTTCAAAAATATAGATTAGAATTTTTTTTTTTTTTTTATCAATTTACAAATTGCAAAGTGAGCGAACAGAAGAAAAATCGGAATCAAATCAATATTTGGTGTGACCACCGTTTGCCTGCATACCAACATCAATTCTTCTAGGTAGACTTACACACAGTTTTTGAAGGAACTCAGCAGGTAGGTTGTTTCAAAGATCTTGGAGAACAAATCACAGATCTTCTGTGGATGCCGGCTGCCTCAAATCCTTTTGTCTCTTTATGTAATCCCAGACAGGCTCCATGATTGTGGGATCAGGGCTCTGTGGGGGCCAAACCATCACTTCCAGGACCTCTTGTTCTTCTGTACAATGAAGATAGTTCCCAATGACGTTGGCTGCATGTTTGGGGTCGTTGTCCTCAGGCAGAATAAATTCGGGGCCAATCACACACCTCGCTGATGATCTGGCGTGATGGATAAGTATCTGCCTGTATTTCTTAGCATTGAGGACACCATTTATGTTGGCAATGTTGAGGAGCGTAGATGCAATGGTTGGCCAGGGGGAACTTAATGCAGCAGATGAAAGACACATCGTGCTTACTTCCCTTCCACATCCGGAGATGTCCAGCAGTGCCCTCAGCACAGAACTGCAGGAAACCAGTAAACCAATCTACTGTCCAGAGAAGTCTGTCTAGAAGTATGTCCAGAAGTGGTCTTCAGGGAAGAATTGCATCCAAAAAGCGATCATACCTCCGACGTGGAAACACAGCTAATTGACTCAACTATGTAGGAAAACATAGGCACTGGGGTGCACAAAAATGGCAGCAGGTGCTCTGGACTGATGCATCAAATGTGAAATATTTGGCTGTAGTAGGAGGCAGTTTGTTGGTGAAGGGCTGGAAAGCGGTACAATAATGAGTATCTGCAGCCAACTGTGAAGCATGCTGGAGGTTCCCTGGAAGTTTGGGGCTGCATTTCTACAAATGAAGTTGGAGATTTGCTCTGGCTCAACGATGTCCTCAATGCTGAGAAATATAGGCAGATACGTATTCATCATGGGTGGGATGGAATCTCCAACCCTGTGTTCAGGTCTTATGGATAGCCAGCAGGTTGTGTGCCCAGGTGCAGACAGCCCATATAACGAGGGGCTGGTGAGAGCAGGGAGTGGAGGAAGGGGGAGTGTGTGCAGCTTGCTGCTGCTGTATCAAGACAGACCTGTGTCTGAAAAGCTGTCTGCCCTGTGTGAGACTACATCCCTGGTAAGGGGGGACTTCGTATCTGAAGGACTGGGAAGGTTGAGACGGCTACAAGGGCCTGTGAGGCTGGGAGAGCTGAGGCGACTAGCAAGTCCAAGGGGGCTGAAGGAAGTCCTGAAGTCTGGGGGACAGTAAGCAAACCCAGGGGCCTGGAGAGTTCTGTTGAGGCCAGGAGTAGGCCGGTTCAGCAAGGAACTGCAAGGCAAAGTAAGCCTAGGAGCCAGGAGGCTTGGCATTTTCGGTTGTATGAATTTACTGGAGAAGAACCCCTGTGTGGGAAATCCTGTGTATAAACTTTTATTTTGTTCCTGTTAATAAAAATGGGCTGCCATGCCCTCAAACCTGATAACTGACTGCTGTGGACTCACTATGTGAAGATGCATTTACCACTGAGCTAAACACCCCAATATCACAATATATATATATATATATAATGTAGATTGAGACATTGGATGCACATCTGTGACCATTTATGAACTTTTCCAAAATCACACTTGCCATCTTATGCCACCCCACCCTTTTCACTCACAGGTTGAAGTCCATGACATGGGGAAGGCGTAGCATCCCGGAGTTGGAGGGGAAAGAAGAGATGCGTATGGAGTTGACCAGTGTGGAACCCCGCCAGGAAACTTTTGCTGATTTCTTTGAGATGTGTCAGAGTGGAAGACAGGACAGCCCCTTCCTGGACTTATCTCCACAAAACTCCACAAGTGGGGTAAGAGCATCCTCATTGGTCTGTAGGACACTCCAATCTTTTCACACTGACCGTAGCTGACGTCAGAAGGTCATATACCTTAAAGGTAACCTGCTAGGCTGGCTATTGTGGGTCAAGATGAGGCTCCTTGCAAGGTGCACATCTCCTGCCTCTGTACTGGCACTGTTTACAGGGGCAGCTGTCAGCACTGGATTGAAGCCTAGACTGCAACCTTCAAACATCCATCCTAGCAGATTCTCTTAAACTCACCACACACATTATGATCTGATTGAACAATTTCAACCAACTAGTGCAAGCTCCTGCCTTATTGGATACAGATTGATTAGGTAGGTCCTCAAAGTTTCGTAGTTTTAGTAAATTTAAAGCTACATGGTTATATAGTAGGTGAGGTTGAAAAAAGTCCATCAAGTCCAACCTATGTGTGTGATTATATGTCAGTATTACATTATATATCCCTGTATGTTGTGGTCGTTCAGGTGCTTATCTAATAGTTTCTTGAAACTATTGATACTCCCCACTGAAACCACCGCCTGTGGAAGGAAACTCCACATCCCTGCCGCTTTTACAGTAAAGAACCCTCTATACAGTTTAAGGTTAAACCTCTTTTCTTCTAATTTTAATGAGTGGCCACGTGTCTTATAAAACTTCCTTCTGCAAAAAAGTTTTATCCCTATTGTGGGGTCACCAGTACGGTATTTGTAAATTGAAATCACCTTTATTAGTTTTGTTGCCCTTCTTTGTACTCGCTCCATTTCCATTACATCCTTCCTGAGGACTGGTGCCCAGAACTGGACAGCATACTCCAGGTGAGGCCGGACCAGAGTCTTGTAGAGTGGGAGAATTATCGTTTTATCTGTGGAGTTGATCCCCTTTTTAATGCATGCCAATATTCTGTTTGCTTTGTTAGCAGCAGCTTGGCATTGCATGCCATTGCTGAGCCTATCATCTACTAGGACCCCCAGGTCCTTTTCTATCCTTGATTCCTCCAGAGGTTCTCCCCCCCAGTGAGTAGATTGCATTCATATTTTTGCCACCCAAATGCATTATTTTACATTTTTCCACATTAAACCTCATTTGCCATGTAGTTGCCCACCCCATTAATTTGTTCATATCTACTTGCAAGGTTTCCACATCCTGCAGAGAAGTTATTGCCATAAATTATACGGTCAGATTGTAACATGTATGGTAACCCTAAAGAAGTGCTCCATGTAAAATGTTAGTTTATGGATCCATTCAGTTTTAGCTGTCATTGGCTAGCTCCTTCTGAAAATCAGAGTTGCCTGGCTATCATTCCAACACTTTGGCTCCAGTACTTTCTGAATTGCCGACCTGAAACAAGTATGTAGATCAAGCGTGGAGCCTTCACCTGTCCCAGGCTTGTTCTAGGTGTCAGAAACCATGAAATAAGACCGAGACAGAAGTTAAATCACACTTGTTTAATAATAAAAGTAAAAAGAACAAACATAGTCAAAACATAGCCAAAGTTCAGTAACCAGAACGGATAGTCAGCCAAGCCAGAAGTCAGGGATCAATGTAGTGGAACAGCGAGCAGGATCTGGAGCCAGAAGGGATGTCAGCAAAGCCAGTTTTTAAACAGGAACGTAGGAGATGTTTATTGTGATGTTGACCAAGGCGAAGGCAGAGCTCCTCTGGACTGGACGGCTTAAGTAGGCAGGACTGACGAGCAGGATCATCAACAGCTGAGTAACTGTGGAGACAGGTGGGAGCTGGCAATTAGCCGACAGCTGAGCGGCCAGCTCAGAGAAGGAAGGGCTGAGCCCAGCCCTGACACTAGGTTTCCTCTAAAGTGAATTTGTACCAGGATATAAGATAAATCAAAGAACCCAGAGGTGCCTTCACATACAGTGATACGCCGCGGTTCTTGTAGCCCCCACATCACATGGTGCTCCATAATGAAATACTGGAAAAGACTCACATCATTTAGACATTTTTGAATGAACCCACCCCCTCTTTTCCATTGGGCAGAAAGGGGAAAACTTGTGTATAGACACAATGGTAGGCAACCACAGAGAGGTGGCGATATCCTTTAAAAACATAGAAGAAACCAAAGATCATGGGAAGGGGTGGGGGACGTTGAGGTTTGGTCAGCATTTTAAAGGGGAATGTCCAAAATAAAGTGGTTGTGGTCAGTACACTGGTAGGGTGATAAGATAAGTTATGCATTGGTGGTCAAGGTGCCCACTAACCAAGTACTGCTCTCTTTACATTAATGGTCAGTTTGGGGGCCCAGTAACATCCCTTCTTACATTGGTGGTCAGTGTGGGGTCCCAGTGACATCTCTTCTTACAATGGTGGCCAGTGTGGGATCCCAGTAACATCCCCTCTTACATTGGTGATTAGTGTGGAGCCCCAGTAACATCCCTTCTTACACTGGTGATTAGTGTGGGGTCCCAGCAACATTGCTTCTTACATTGGTGGCCAGTGTAGTAAGGTCCCAGTAACATCTCTTTTTACATTGGTGGCCAGTGTGGGATCCCAGTAACATCCCCTCTTACATTGGTGATCAGTGTGGAGCCCCAGTAACATCCCTTCTTACATTGGTGATCAGTGTGGGGTCCCAGTAACATTGCTTCTTACATTGGTGGCCAGTGTAAGGTCTGAGTAACATCCCTTCTTACACTGGTGGCCAGTGTAAGGTCTCAATAACATCCCTTCTTACATTGGTGATCAGTGTGGGGTCCCGGTAACATTGCTTCTTACATTGGTGGACAGTGTAAGGTCTGAGTAACATCCCTTCTTACACTGGTGGCCAGTGTAAGGTCTGAGTAACATCCCTTCTTACACTGGTGGCCAGTGTAAGGTCTGAGTAACATCGCTTCTTACACTGGTGGTCAGTGTAAGATCTGAGTAACATCCCTTCTTACACTGGTGGCCAGTGTAAGGTCTGAGTAACATCGCTTCTTACACTGGTGGCCAGTGTAAGGTCTGAGTAACATCCCTTCTTACACTGGTGGCCAGTGTAAGGTCTGAGTAACATCGCTTCTTACACTGGTGGCCAGTGTAAGGTCTGAGTAACATCCCTTCTTACACTGGTGGCCAGTGTAAGGTCTGAGTAACATCGCTTCTTACACTGGTGGTCAGTGTAAGGTCTGAGTAACATCGCTTCTTACACTGGTGGACAGTGTAAGGTCTGAGTAACATCCCTTCTTACACTGGTGGCCAGTGTAAGGTCTCAGTAACATCCCTTCTTATATTGGTGATCAGTGTGGGGTCCCAGTAACATTGCTTCTTACATTGGTGGCCAGTGTAAGGTCTGAGTAACATCCCTTCTTACACTGGTGGCCAATGTGGATCCCCAGTTAACATGCCTTCTTACACTGGTGGCCAGTGTAGGGTCTCAGTAACATGAATAAACGCCCAAGCGCTTGATGCCACTAAATGCGTTTGAACAAACGCGGCTTGGATTGTTTTTGTAGCTGCTTTTCTCCTGTCAGGAGAAAAGCCTTTAGAAGAGCTCCAGTGTGGATGAAGCTTTATACCGCCACCTTCAGGAGGAATTAGACACTGCTTCTGTTTTTTACTGGTATCCTAGGAGGATCGACATTTTTTTTAACCGCTTGCCAACCATGCACTGTTACCCCCTTCCTGCCCAGGCCAGCTTTCATACTTTGAATAACAATTGCGCGATCATGCAACACTGTACCCAAGCAACATTTTTATCATTTTTTTTTTCACACAAATAGAGCTTTCTTTTGGTGGTATTTAATCGCTACTGTTTTTTTTATTTTTTGCTAAATAAATACAGAAAATTTTGAAAAAAAATACCCCCAAAAAAGTTTTTTAAAGTTTGTTATATGTTATTGTTTCTCCTTCACTGATGTGCGCTGAGGAGGCTGCACTGATGGGGCGGCACTGATAGGCTGTACTGATGGGCACTAATAGGCTGCACTGATGATGCAGCACTGATGGGCAATGATTGGTGACACTGATGAGGAGGCACTGATGGGCACTGATAGGTGACAGTGATGGGCAGCAGTGATGGGCGCTGATAGGTGACACTGATGAGGAGGCACTGATGGGCACTGATAGGTGACACTGATGGGCACCACTGATGCGCACTGATAGGTAACACGAATGAGGTGGCACTGATAGGCAGCACTGATAGGTAACACTGATAGGCAGCACTGATGAGCTCTGATGGGTGACACTGATGAGGCAGCACTGATGGGCACTAATAGGGTGCACAGATGGGCAGTACTGATAGGTGACACTGATGAGGAGGCACTGATGAGCAGTAATGGAGGGCATTATTGGGACTGCACTGATAATCTGTGCCCTGATTATCAGTGTATGTGTCCCTTTTAGAGAAGCTGGGATATCATCTCTCTTCTCCTCTCCTCACACTGTCAGCATGAGGAAAGGAGTGCTGATAACCAGCTTCTATTTCCATCCATGATCAGCTGTGATTGGACACAGCTGATCACATGGTAAAGAGCCCATGATTGGCTCTTTACCTTAATCTGTCCGGAGGACAATGCTATCACAGAGCGAGCTGCCCCAGAGGACCAACAATGTAATGTGGACTAAGTACAAAAAGCCTGTTATTAATCTATATCCAAGGACTTTTTTTGTTCTGTATATAGAGTAGGGAATGGATAAAACCTCTGCCACGTCCATCCTATTGGGGGATATTTCCTGTCACTTTCTGTCCTGAGACACAACAGACAATGAGAGACTATCTCTATATATAGGGGAAATCCTCTCTCACCAGAACAAGGATCCCCATCAGAAGACTTCCCCTCTGCTCTGGTTCCGGTGACAACTCAAATATTCTTTACAGAGCGGTCACCAAGACAAATAGGGTAAGGCCTCACTATAGCATACAACCGTGAATAGCTGTGTTTACCAGCACAGGGGGGCACAAGTATTCCGTGCATCCCCATAGTTCCCAACTATCCAACTATCCCTGATTTGGAGCAATGTCCCTCTGTCCCTCATTCCTCCTCATTTGTCCCTCATTTTGGTCTGATCCATATAGTTGTACATTTTTATCTTTCAAAAAGTGTTTCCCAGCGCTAAAACTTTCATCCAAATTCTAAATTGCTGCATTTTGTAAATTTTAAGAGCCAATATAAAGGAATAGTAGTGGTAAAAAAAAAAAAAGCACTTGTGGATTTAATTAACCTTTTTTGTTGGTTAATTCTCCTTTAAGGGGGTGTGACAGGGGGCGTGTCCTATGCCCACATACGTTTGCTAGTAAGTGTCCCTCATTCCCATCTCAAAATGTTGGGAGGTATGCATCCCTGTGCAGGCAGTCCAATTGATGTCAATCGGGATGCAGCGGCTGCATTAACACAGCTGCTGTTCCCAATTTGACATCCAATGCGTGTCCCCAGACTCCGACATTGTGAGTTTGGGGACACGCACCCGCATGGATATAAGATTGGGAGGAGCGGCTGTGTCCATGCAGCCGCTGCACCCCAATTGACATCAATGGAACTGCCTGCATGAGGAATGCACGGAAACACGCAGGTGCGGGTAAACACAACCTCAAGCCGCGTACACACGAGCGGAATGTCCGACAGAAAAAGTCAGAGGGAAGCTTTTCATCGTATATTCCGGTCGTGTGTGGGCCTCATCAGATTTTTTTTTTTTTTTTCGAAAATTCTGACGGACCTAGAAATGGAACATGTTCTAAATATTTCCGATGGAACCAATTCCTATCGGGGAAAACCGCTCGTCTGTATGCTGTTCCGATGGACCAAAAACGGCGCATGCTCTGAAGCAAGTACGAGACGGAAGCTATTGGCTACTGGCTATTGGACTTCCTTTTTCTAGTCCCGTCGTACGTGTTGTACGTCACCGCGTTCTGGACGGTCGGACTTTGGTTTGACCGTGTGTAGGCAAGACCGCTTGAATGGAATTCCGTCAGAGAAACCTTCGGAGTTTATTCCGACGGCAAAACCGGTCGTGTGTACGCGGCATAACGCTCTAGTACACTCCTTGTGAGCAAGGCCTGAATCTCCTCAGCTGGGACACCCAGAAAGCAACAAAAGTTAGACATGTGCGATTAGTTTCGTACGAATCGAAAATTTGTACGAATTTCCGTAAATTCGTACATCCGGGAGGATCCGAAATACGAATTGCTATGCTTCCGAATTTTGTACGAAATACGAAATTTCGTTTACGAATTTTCGGATCCAAATTCCTAACGAACCCCAGGAAGTCAGCACAGCACAGGGATGGTGGGAGCCCCTCATAATGACAAATTCATTATAACGAACATTCGTAATTGTTACGAAAAGTTAACGAACCTAAAAGTTAAAAACACCAGGAAGAAAGCACAGCACAGGGATGGTGGGAGCCCCTCATAATGAGCACAGCGGGTGTACAGACCTGGGAACTCAGCACAGGGATGGTGGGAGCCCCTCATAATGAGCACAGCACAGGGATGGAGGGAGCCCCTCATAATGAGCACAGCACAGGGATGGAGGGAGCCCCTCATAATGAGCACAGCACAGGGATGGTGGGAGCCCCTCATAATGAGCACAGCGGGTGTACATTGAGACCTGGGAACTCAGCACAGGGATGGTGGGAGCCCCTCATAATGAGCACAGCACAGGGATGGAGGGAGCCCCTCATAATGAGCACAGCACAGGGATGGTGGGAGCCCCTCATAATGAGCACAGCACAGGGATGGTGGGAGCCCCTCATAATGAGCACATCACAGGGATGGGGGGAGCCCCTCATAATGAGCACAGCACAGGGATGGTGGGAGCCCCTCATAATGAGCACATCACAGGGATGGGGGGAGCCCCTCATAATGAGCACAGCACAGGGATGGTGGGAGCCCCTCATAATGAGCACAGCACAGGGATGGGGGGAGCCCCTCATAATGAGCACATCACAGGGATGGTGGGAGCCCCTCATAATGAGCACAGCACAGGGATGGTGGGAGCCCCTCATAATGAGCACATCACAGGGATGGGGGGAGCCCCTCATAATGAGCACATCACAGGGATGGGGGGAGCCCCTCATAATGAGCACATCACAGGGATGGTGGGAGCCCCTCATAATGAGCACAGCACAGGGATGGTGGGAGCCCCTCATAATGAGCACAGCACAGGGATGGTGGGAGCCCCTCATAATGAGCACAGCACAGGGATGGAGGGAGCCCCTCATAATGAGCACAGCACAGGGATGGTGGGAGCCCCTCATAATGAGCACAGCACAGGGATGGTGGGAGCCCCTCATAATGAGCACATCACAGGGATGGGGGGAGCCCCTCATAATGAGCACAGCACAGGGATGGTGGGAGCCCCTCATAATGAGCACATCACAGGGATGGGGGGAGCCCCTCATAATGAGCACAGCACAGGGATGGTGGGAGCCCCTCATAATGAGCACAGCACAGGGATGGGGGGAGCCCCTCATAATGAGCACATCACAGGGATGGTGGGAGCCCCTCATAATGAGCACAGCACAGGGATGGTGGGAGCCCCTCATAATGAGCACATCACAGGGATGGGGGGAGCCCCTCATAATGAGCACATCACAGGGATGGGGGGAGCCCCTCATAATGAGCACATCACAGGGATGGTGGGAGCCCCTCATAATGAGCACAGCACAGGGATGGTGGGAGCCCCTCATAATGAGCACAGCACAGGGATGGTGGGAGCCCCTCATAATGAGCACATCACAGGGATGGGGGGAGCCCCTCATAATGAGCACATCACAGGGATGGTGGGAGCCCCTCATAATGAGCACATCACAGGGATGGGGGGAGCCCCTCATAATGAGCACATCACAGGGATGGTGGGAGCCCCTCATAATGAGCACATCACAGGGATGGGGGGAGCCCCTCATAATGAGCACATCACAGGGATGGTGGGAGCCCCTCATAATGAGCACATCACAGGGATGGGGGGAGCCCCTCATAATGAGCACAGCACAGGGATGGGGGGAGCCCCTCATAATGAGCACATCACAGGGATGGTGGGAGCCCCTCATAATGAGCACAGCACAGGGATGGTGGGAGCCCCTCATAATGAGCACATCACAGGGATGGGGGGAGCCCCTCATAATGAGCACATCACAGGGATGGGGGGAGCCCCTCATAATGAGCACATCACAGGGATGGTGGGAGCCCCTCATAATGAGCACAGCACAGGGATGGTGGGAGCCCCTCATAATGAGCACATCACAGGGATGGGGGGAGCCCCTCATAATGAGCACATCACAGGGATGGGGGGAGCCCCTCATAATGAGCACATCACAGGGATGGTGGGAGCCCCTCATAATGAGCACAGCACAGGGATGGTGGGAGCCCCTCATAATGAGCACATCACAGGGATGGGGGGAGCCCCTCATAATGAGCACATCACAGGGATGGGGGGAGCCCCTCATAATGAGCACAGCACAGGGATGGTGGGAGCCCCTCATAATGAGCACATCACAGGGATGGGGGGAGCCCCTCATAATGAGCACAGCACAGGGATGGTGGGAGCCCCTCATAATGAGCACATCACAGGGATGGTGGGAGCCCCTCATAATGAGCACAGCACAGGGATGGTGGGAGCCCCTCATAATGAGCACATCACAGGGATGGTGGGAGCCCCTCATAATGATAAATTCATCATAACGAACATTCGTAGTTGTTACGAAAAAATAACAAACTTAACGAAAATTTGTATTTCGTACGAAATTTCGGACACGAATTACGAATTAATTCTAATACGGAACTGAACGAAACGAAACAAATTTATTGACGGCGCACATGTGTAATAAAACGCCTAACCCTTTGATGCTCCATTCAAAAGTATTGCTGAAAGATGGTTGTAACCAGGGGTGCACCGATACCATTTTTTTTACAATGAGTACAAGTACCGGTACTTTTTTTTTTTTTAGTACTCGCCGATACCAATTACCGATACCTACCGCAAACTGTTTTGTTTTAACTTCAGCTGTCAGCAATGGTACAAAGCACTGAAAAGTTATTTACACATGAAATAAAGTTTTTTTTTTTTAAATTTAGCGCTTTTTCAATGTGAAATGTGTAAATATATGTTAATATATATGTGTAAAAATATTAACTAACAAAGCAAACAAAAAAAAAAAGTTTTAATTGTTTATCGTTTATAAAATAGGCGTGAACAAAAGAAGAAAAAAAAAGCAGGAAAATAATAATTAAATGGAGGAGAATATGGCGTTAATTAAGGCTGATTAGAGTAAATGAAGGGTTATTAAGGGGTTAAACAGAGGAACATTTGTTCATCCCTCTGATCTGCAGATGAAGAAACAAAAAGATACAAAAAAAAACAATGTTTCTTTTTATTTTAGTGTTTCAGGGCTGAGCAATGTTGTTAATAAACATTGCCGGCTGCTTTTTTTTTTTTTGACAGCTCCAATTACCGGACTTCTTTAACACTGGGGAGACCCACTGACAGCTCAAAGAGCCGAGCCAGTTTCAGGTATTGGTGCATTTGCACGAGTACCGATAGCGCAAATACTCGGTATCGGCACAGATACTGATACTAATATCGGTGCAACCCTAGTTGTAACACAGGAAAATGGATTAAGATGGTGGATATGGTGACCAAGGCCAGTGACAAGTTCCTCTCATTGCCCCCGCAGGTGGTGTTTCCATGGATGACCCCCAGAGACGACTTCAGCTTCTGCGTCCTGGACCACAGCGGTGAAGGGTGGCGGGGAGTCGGCAATATCTTCTTTCAGGAGTAACCCCTGAGCAGACACATATTTGCGTGAATACAGCTGTGCCGAGAGATACCGGCGGCTAACGGAAAGATCCCCATAGCTACTTGCGATCGGGAGCTTTCTGATCATGTGACCACCGTGACAGCAATTTACAACGGTCACATGATCAGAAACCCTGCCTTGCCTCCTGGCATCACAAACCAGGGGGGGTCCAAGGGGTTATTAATGAGATACATCACTCAGCTCAGAATTAGTGGAAGTCATGCTGAAAAAAGAACAGAGCAGACCCGTCAGATGTTCTACTTACACACACAGGAAATGACTTTAGTGCGCCCCCTGCTGTTCCAGACTGTCTGATCTTTTTTTTTCCCTTGTTGTTTAGGATTGTTCGCCCCATGATAGTTGTGTGTTATAGGTGTATTCTTAAAAGCAAACCCTTCTCTGCACTGAACACACTAAATCCCCCTGTGAAAGAAAATGTGCTTGAAAAATGCAAGTGAAAATAGAAATAAATATGTGTCACTTCACTGCCACCACTATACAAATTCATCAAAAAGTAAGCAACGTAAAAAAAAAAAAAAAATGAGTTACTAGTAGAGCTGTGATTCCACCCTAAAAAAAAATGCACATAAAGTTATAAACAACTCTATATGTATCTATACATAAACGTGTATGTAATAAATAAAGTTTTTCAAAAACACCATTGTGGATTAGTGATTCCCAGTAATATAGTGAGCAATAAAAGTCCAAATGTAAATAAAATAGCATAAATGTCTTCTTTTACCACACCAAGTGTGTTCACACTCTGCAGATTCCTTCTACCAAACAATATTGCCTGTCATTTCCCCAGATAGGCAATATGCACTCGTATCAGAAATCCCCACACACACCTCTTCTCATCCAGCTCTGTTTCACCTCTATTCATCTCCACTACTCCAAAAGCAGGTATAAAAATGGTCAGGGATCACTAGTGTTCTAACGAATTTTGACAAATTCGTTAATTCCAAAATTTTGAATTTCCGAAATTTCGAAATTTTGAATTTCCCAACTTTCGAAAATTCGAAATTTCGGAAATTCGAATATTCGAAATTTCATAAATTTGAAAATTAAAAAATTTGGAAATTTAAAAATCCAAAAGAATGAAAATCTGAAAATTCAAAAGAATGAAAATCTGAAAATTCAAAAGAATGAAAATCTGAAAATTCAAAAGAATGAAAATCTGAAAATTCAAAAACCCGAAAATCTGAAATAATAACTAATAATAGATATTAAATTATATGTATTGGAATTTCCTTTCAAATTTGGCTGTTAGTGAACGTAACGAGTACGAATTTATCCAAAGTTACGGCATTCGTTATTTCAGATAATTCGTATCTGAAAGAATGGAACCTAACCATCTAATTATAATAAATAACAATAATAATAATGAAACCTTTTTATTATTATTATTTATTATTAATTTGTTCCATTCCATTTCTTTAGATGCGGCATTTGTTATTTCAGATACTTCGCAACTTCATATAAATTTGTATTACGTTCACAAACAGCCAAATTTGAAAGGAAAATCCAATACCTATAATACTTAGTTATTATTAGTTAGTTATTATTTCGAATTTTACTGATTTTCTTTCTTTTTTTCAGATTTTCAGATTTTCTTATTTTTTGATTTTCGAATTGTTGAATTTCCGAATTTTCGAAAAATCAGGAAATTTGAAAATTCAAAAATTCGAAATTTGCAAATTCAAAATTCAGAAATTCAGAAATGTGAAAATCTGAATTTTGGGATTTCCGAATTCTGAATTTTCAGATTTCCGGATTTCCGAAAAAAAGCAAGAAAACGAATGAAAAGAAAACAAACAAATTTTTTGTCAGTGCACATGTCTAACTCTTACTGCCTTCACCAAGTCACAGCCCCACAGGGGTTCGCTGGGTCGCGAGGACGTGCGCACACAGCCCCAGTACTCCTTTCCTGACTTGGGGTGAAGTAGCGCAACTCAACCCTGGACTTACAAAATTCAGCAAAATGGCGGTAACAAGTGGCAAGGTGCTGCGGGCGCCAGGCCAGGTGCACAGCCCCTGTACTCCTTTCCTGACTTAGGGTATGTAGCGCACTCAATTCTGGACTTACAAAATTCAGCAAAATGAGGATAAGTGTCGAGGTATCCTGGTCACCAGGCCATGCGCACATCCCCCGTACTCCTTTCCTGACTTAGGGTATGCAGCTCACTCAATCCTGGACTTGCAAAAAGGCGATAATAAGTGTCAAGGTGCCGCTGGCGCCAGTCCGTGTGCACAGGCCCAGTACTCCTTTCCTGGGGGGGGGGGGGGTGAAGTAGCACACTCAATCCTGGACTTATAAAATTCAGAAAAATGGGGATGACAAGTGTCAAGTTGCTGCTGTTGCCAGGCCGTGTGCACAGCCCCAGTACTCCTTTCCTGGGGGAGGGGGGGGGGGGGGGTGAGGTAGCACACTCAATCCTGGACTTACAAAATTCAGAAAAATGGGGATGACAAGTGTCAAGTTGCTGCGGTTGCCAGGCCGTGCGCACAGCCCCAGTACTCTTTTTTCTGACTTAGGGTAAGTAGCGCACTTAATCCTGGACTTAGAAAGCTTGCAAAAAAGCGATAAGTATCAAGGAGATATGGTTACCAGGCCGCGCACAAAGCCCCAGTACTCCTTTCCTGAATTCGAGGGGGAATGTAGCACACTCAATCCTGGACTTACAAAGTTCAGCAACGTGGGGATAACAAATGGCAAGGTGCTGCGGTCGCCAGGTGATGCACACAGCCCCAGTACTCCTTTCCTGACTTAGGGTATGTAGCGCACTCAATCCTGGACTAAGAAAGTTTGCAAAAAGGGGGATGACAAGTGTCAAGGAGTGATGGTCGCCAGGCAGTGCGCATAGCCCCCAGTACTTTTTTCCTGACTCAGGGTAAGTAGTGTACTTAATCCTGGATTTACAACATTCAGCAAAATAGGGATGACAAGTGTCAAGATTCCCTGGTCACCAGACCATGCGCACAGCCCCAGTACTCTTTCCTGACTTATGCTGCGTACACACGAGCGGACTTTACGGCAGACTTTGCTCGGCGGACTTTTCGACGGACTTTACGACGGACTTTCTGAATGAACGGACTTGCCTACACACAATCCACCAAAGTCCATCGAATTCGTACGTGATGACGTACGACCGGACTAAAACAAGGAAGTTCATAGCCAGTAGCCAATAGCTGCCCTAGCGTGGCTTTTTGTCCGTCGAACTAGCATACAGACGAGTGGACTTTTCGACCGGACTCGATTTCGACGGATTAATTTAAAACATGTTTCAAATCTAAGTCCGTCCAACTATACAAAGCTTCAAAAAGAAGATGAAAAGTGTCAAGGTGCTGCGGTCTTCAGTCCATGCGCACAGCCCTAGTACTCCCTTCCTGACGAAAGCCTCGTACACACGATCGGACTTTCCGATGGGAAATGTTGGATGTCAGGCTGTTGGCGGTAAATCCGACCGTGTGTACGCTCCATCGGACAATTGTTGTCAGACTCTCCGCGGACAAATGTTGGCTAGCATGTTTTCAAATTTTCCGCGGACAAATGTCTGTTGTCGGATTTTCCGAGCGTGTGTACACAAGTCCGTCGGACGAAAGTCCAAAGTACAAACACGCATGCTCGGAAGCAAGGACGAGACGGAAGCGGTCGGTCTTGTAAACTAGCGTTCGTAATGGAGAATTAACATTTGTGACGCGGCAAATTATGAAAACTGGAAATGCAGCGCACAATTCTCTTCTTCTTTAATGGGATAATAATGAAGCTGCTTTGCTGGTGATACTGAAGGAGTTATTGCAAATTAATTTTCAAAGGCTTTTTTTTTCTATTAATATCAAGAATAATATTATTCTGTTTTTTTTTTTTTTTTTTACATTTGGGCAAGTTACCACAACACCATTATCCCTTAGTTTTTAAGATCAAAGATACAACTATGTTGGTGTCCCTTGTCAATTTTACATTGTATTTTTTAAAATGTAACTGCCGACTCCCAAACTGTCATTTGATGTAAAACACACAGCCAAGTATTATTCTACACAATTTTTTTTTATTGTGCATTAAAAAAAGAAAACAAAATAAAATTAGACATGATATCTGCCAATAGAACTTAACCAAAAAGTGCATTCTATGCATCCAAAAATATAGAAAATATACCAAATCAAATCATTATTATTCAACCAAAAAAATAATGTCAAAGCAATATCTCCAAGGCCAATAATAAATAACATGTTATCTCCTCCGATTCCGCAACATGTCTGGTTGAGGAACGGCCGCTCAGAAACGAACTGAAAAGCGCGAAATGAAAAGCGCGAAATGAAAAGCGCGAATCAACACTCACCAAACTTCTAACACGAAATTAGCAGAAGGAGCCCAAAGGGTGGCGCTAAAGAGCTGAAAAACCATGTAGTACGTCAGTACGTTCGTGTTTGTTGGCCAACAATTGTGTGGCCGTGTGTATGCAAGACAAGTTTAGGCCAACGCCCTTCGGACAAAATTCCACGGTCTTGTTGGCCAACAATCCGATCGTGTGTACGAGGCTTAACTGTATGTAGCGCACTTAATCGTAGACTAAAAAAGTTTACCTAAAGGAGATGACAAGCGTCAAGGTGCTGTGGTCACCAGGCCGTGCGCACAGCCCCCGTACTCCTTTCCTGGCTTAGGGTATGTAGCGCACTCAATCCTGGACTTGCAAAATTCAGCAAAATGGGGATGACAAGTGTCAAGGTCCCCTGGTCGCGAGGTGGTGCGCACAGCCCCAGTACTCCTTTCCTGACTTAGGGTAAGTAGTGCTATTTCTGGTCTTGCAAAATGGGGTTGACAAGTGTTAAGGTGCTGCGGTCGCCAGGCTGTGCGCACAGCCCCAGTACTCCTTTCCTGACTTAGGGTATGTAGCGCACTCGATCCTGGACTTACAAGATTCAGCAAAATGGGGATGAGAAGTGTCAAGGTTCCCTGGTCGCCAGGCTGTGAGCACAGCCCCAGTACTCCTTTCCTGACATATTAGGGTATGTAGCGTACTCAATCTTGGACTAACAAAGCTTGCAAAAAGGGGGATGACAAGTGTCAAGGTGCTGCGGTCGCGCACAGCCCCAGTACTACTTTCCAGACTTAAGGTAAGTACCGCACTCAGCCCTGGACTTCCATGGAGGGTGTATAAGGGACTATAATGGCAGAGCAAGCGTTTGGGGACCCTATCCTGTCGAAAGGCCATGCGCACAGCACCAGTACTCCTTTCCTGACTTAGGGGAAGTAGCACACTCAATCCTGGACTTACAAAATGAGGATGACAAGTGTCACGGTTCCCTGGTCGCCAGGTGGTGCGCACAGCCCCAGTACTCCTTTCCTGATTGAGGTTAAGTAGCACTAATCCTGGACTTACAAAATTCAGCATAATGGGGGTGACAAGTGTCAAGGTTTCATGGCTGCCAGCCCGTGCGCACAGCCCCAGTACTCCTTTCCTGACTTAGGGTAAGTACCGCACTCAATCCTGGACTTACAAAGTATGCAAAAAGAGGATGAAAAAAGTCAATGCGCTGCGGTCTTCAGTCCATGCGCACAGCCCTAGTACTCCCTTCCTGACTTACTGTATGTAACGCACTTAATCGTGGACTAAAAAAGTTTAACAAAAAGGAGATGACAAGTGTCAAGGTGCTGCGGTCACCAGGCTGTGCGCACAGCCCCCGTACTCCTTTCCTGACTCAGGGTATGTAGCGCACTCAATCCTGGACTTGCAAAATTCAGAAAAATGGGGATGACAAGTGTCAAGGTTCCCTGGTCGCCAGGTGGTGCGCACAGCCCCAGTACTCTTTTCCTGACTTAGGGTATGTAGCGCACTCAATCCTGGACTTTGCAAAAAGGGAATGACAGGTGTCAAGGTGCTGCAGCTGCCAGGAGGTGCGCACAGCCCCCGTACTCCTTTCCTGACTTCGGGGGGGGGGGGGGGGGGAATTGGCAACACACACAATCCTGGATTTACAAAATTCAGCAACATGGGGATGATAAGTGTCAAGGTTCCCTGGTTGCCAGGCTGTGCGCACAGCCCCAGTACTCCTTTCCTGACTTAGAGTAAGTAGCACACTCAGTCCTGGACTAAGAAAGTTTGCAAAAAAGGGGTATGACAAGTGTCTAGGTGCTGCGGTTGCGCACAGCCCCAGTACTCCTTTCCTGACTCAGGGGATGTAGTGCACTCAATCCTGGACTTCCATGGAAGGTGTGGAAGGAACTGTAGTGGCAGAGCAAACATTTTGGGTCCCGATGCACACAGCCCCAGTACTCCTTTCCTGAGTTAGGGTAAGTAGCGCACTCAATCCTGGACTTCCATGGAAGGCGTAGAAGGGACTGTAGTGGCAGAGCAAGCGTTTTGGGTCCTGATGCACACAGCCCCAGTACTCCTTTCCTGAGTTAGGGTAAGTAGCGCACTCAATCCTGGACTTCCATGGAAGGTGTAGAAGGGACTGTAGTGGCAGAGCAAACATTTTGGGTCCCAATGCACACAGCCCCAGTACTCCTTTCCTGAGTTAGGGTAAATAGCGCACTCAATCCTGGACTAGGTGCTGCGGTTGCGCACAGCCCTACTACTCCTTTCCTGACTTAAGGTAAGTAGCGCACTCAGCCCTGGACTTCCATGGAGGGTGTATAAGGGTTGGAGAGGAGCCTGGCTGCATGATCTATCTTTGGATACAGCATTGGTACATCAAGCCTACCTGTTATGCCAGACACCCCTGTAGGGGTTGTTGGAGCTGATTGCAGCTACATTGTAAAATGTACACTACCCCCTGCGTGTGACAACTGTATACATCCTTTATACGGCCTGTTCCGGTACGAGAGAGAGTGTCCAGCTTTACCATCGGAAGGATAGTTCCTCTACATACCGGACGGTAAAGTGGCGTAAGGAGAGAGGGGGACGATAGGAGTCTGGAGGTTCTGATATCTCGGATCGGCCCATAAGACCCCGCAGAGGGCTCTATCTGCAAGCGTTGATGACCTCGCTATAGGTAGGAGGTCCACCTCATCTGGTAAGGGTCTCCACTACCTTTTGGTGTGCACCCCAAGGAGAGGTCTATCCCTTCGCTCCCCTGGTGGTTGTGGTGGAAGTCAAACCTTCATTTTTTCATCCTTACTTTCTTTCTTCACTTTGGAATTGGACTCAGTATTTTCTTTATGTGGACTTTTGTACACAGTGTTTTTTCATTATTTTTTATTTTATTATTTTTATATTATATATATATATATATATATATATATATATATATATATATATATATATATTTTTTTTTTTTTTTATATTTTATTTTTTTTTTTTCATTATTATTTCATTATCATCATTTTGCACAATATTAATTCTTTATGTGGACTTTTTTCAATTATATATTGTGTTTATGGATGCTGATTGAATTTAATATTGTTTTTCTTTACCCAGATTATGTTATCGGGGTTTTGCAACACATTTCTATATGTTTGAATTCTTTTTTTTTTTTTTTTTTGGAGATAAATTTTTTGTTAATAGCGCGACCTTTCTTTCCTTCTTTTTTTGCACTGTTTTAGCATGGACAACACATGTTTTTTTTTTGCGTCGCAGCGTTTCCTCCTAGGGATATTATTCTTTTCATTGCTCACTAGTAGCGCGGTATATGTACCTTTTATAGCACTGTAGTGGCAGAGCAAGCGTTTTGGGGTCCCTATTCTGTTGCAAGGCCGTGCGCACAGCCCCAGTACTCCTTTCCTGAGATAGGGTAAGCAGCGCACTCAGTCCTGGACTTACGTTGGCAAAAAGGGAATGACGGGTGTCAAGGTGCTGCGGCTGCCAGGAGGTGCGCACAGCCATGGTTTGCCCTGCCCATGTGACATAAGGCGCTGCTATACGGGAAGCATCGGCTCTGCTTCCTCTGGCGCTGGCTCCAGTGCTGCGCTGAACCTCTAATTACACTACCGGTCAGACTGAGTTAGTTAGTTAGTTAGTTAGTTGCTGCAGCCTGCAGAGCATGCAGACGCGGAGGGGAACCAGCAGCCGGGGCGCCCCCTAGGCAGCAGTGCGCCCTAGGCGCGCTGCCTAGTTTGCCTAGTGGTAGCACCGGCCCCGTGTTCGCACAAACTCCACGCGCAGAGCCCGCCGGGAAAGTCGGCACGGCGCTGCGCTAATCACAGGCGGTGAGACGTTTTCCCGATGCGCGGCTGCAGAGATCGGGACAATGTCTCACTGCCTGTGATTAGCGCAGCGCCGTGCCGACTTTCCCGGCGGGCTCTGCGCGTGGAGTTTGTGCGAACACGCCCGAGCCCATCCTTATAAATGAATAGTAGTGGTAAAAAAAAAGCACTTGTGGGTTGAACCAATCGTATTTTTTTTGTGTAAAATTCTCCATTAAGGGGGCGTGGCAGGGGGCGTGTCCTATGCCTGCATGCTTTTGCTGATAGGTGTCCCATCTCAAAAAGTTGGGAGGTGTGCGCACAGCCCCAGTACTCCTTTCCTGACTCGGGGGATGAAGCGCGCTCAGTCCTGGACTTCCATGGAGGGTGTAGAAGGGACTGTAGTGGTAGAGCAAACGTTTCGGGGTCCCTATCGGGGATCTGCACACAGACATCCCCCTCCCCAATAGTATTCCCCTCCAGATGAGCGGGGGGAGATGTGATCTAGCTCACTAAAGCCCCCCCATACACACCATTAGATTTTCTGCAGATTTACCAAAACCATGTAGTGCAAGGGCCTGTCTGATTGTATACAAATTGAAACTCTTAAGATCTGATCTCCATATTATATGGTTTTGGTAAATCTGAAGACAAAAATCTGCAGAAAATCTAATAGTGTGTATGGGGGGGGGGGGGCTTCAGGGGCAGACTGACCATTCGGCCACTCGGGCACTGCCTGAGGGCCCCGGGCCACTAGGGGGCCCCATGAGGGTTGCCAGCCTCAGTAAAACCAGGGACAGTATGTAAAAATCTGTTTTTTTTTTTTTACATCTGTCTCTGAAATGTCCCTTACCGACATCCTTTTGGTCTAAAAATCCCGAGATTATAGCTGCCCCGCCTCTCCAGTACCTTCTCAGCCAATAGAAACATGTCTGTGTATACTGTGTGATTGTATACTGTGTGATTGTATACTGTTTGATTGTATAGTGTGTATACTGTGTGATTGTATACTGTGTGATTGTATACTGTGTGATTGTATACTGTGTGATTGTATAGTGTGTATACTGTGTGATTGTATACTGTGTGATTGTATAGTGTGTATACTGTGTGATTGTATAGTGTGTATACTGTGTGATTGTATACTGTGTGATTGTATACTGTGTGATTGTATAGTGTGTATACTGTGTGATTGTATAGTGTGTATACTGTGTGATTGTATAGTGTGTATACTGTGTGATTGTATACTGTGTGATTGTATAGTGTGTATACTGTGTGATTGTATACTGTGTGATTGTATAGTGTGTATACTGTGTGATTGTATAGTGTGTATACTGTGTGATTGTATACTGTGTGATTGTATAGTGTGAGTGTATACTGTGTGATTGTATAGTGTGAGTGTATACTGTGTGTGAGTGTATACTGTGTGTGATTGTATACTGTGTGGCCCCATAATCTCCTATTGCCCGGGGGCCCCCATGAGTTGTCAGTCCGCCCCTGGGGGGGGCCCTTTAGTCTTTCCTGATTCCCGCTGATATACTATCCTCGGCTCTCGTGCCATGTTTCACTCAAGCTGCCAGCGAGCTCTCCCACTCTGTGTTATAAAAGGGCCCCCATCCACCAATCACAGAGCAGAACAAGCACATTCCGTCACTGGTTGGCATGGTAACCGGGGACGCGTCCTCAGCAAGCCTGACAGGTCGTCTCGCGCATGCGCCGTGTTGTCAGGAGGGGGGTCGATCGTGTAAATCTTTCCTCTGCGTAGCGACCCTCTTCCTGACGTTGCATTTATATTTGCACTTCATCGTCACCGTCATTTGTAAACAATTAGGTCCGAGATCAAAGTGATAAAAGAAAATAATAATGATTCAGTTTGCTATTGGCTGTTATGGCTTATATACCTCCCCCACGACCCGTAAACTTTCTCCGCCCACCCGTTGGTTGAGAAGCCCCGGTGTGTTCCTAGTGAGCGTCAAACCGCTCCCCCTCAACGAGGGCGGACTCAACGCAGTCCCCATAAGCTTAGCTCCGTCCCTTGGTGTGCGTGCGCACACCGTGGTCCCTCGGTTTGCGAGGCGACGTCACAGATGACGTCGGAGACATTTCCGGTTTACGTCCCTCCGTTACCCCCTCCTGGTGTGTGCGTGATGACGTAGGTGGTATGTGAGAAGAGGGGGGCGCGCGCTGAGAAGATGGCGGCTGGAGGGTCCCGGGGAGGTGAGTGACTGAGGGGGGAGGGAGAAACTGAGGGGGAGGGGAGGTGAGGTGTGTTGGGCCCCCCCCCGCACCTCTGTAGATGGTCTGAGTTGGGTGTGTGGTGGGGTGACAAGAGCTCCCATTATTATTATTGTTCCTGTATGGAGCTGTCACCTGTCTTCCTATATATACACAGCCCCTCCCCCCTGTATACACATCCTCTGTATATATATATATATCACCTAGACAGGTCCTCCCCTCCCCCATCTATATACCAACACTTCTGTATAATATATATATATATATATATATATGTCTCCCATCTATATACCATCATATATATATATATATATATATATATATATATATACACACACACACACACACCTCCCCCCCATCTATATATCATCTCTTCTGTGTGTGTGTGTGTGTGTGTGTATATGTGTATATATATATATATATATATATATATATATATAAACCTCCCCCATCAACATACCATCACCTCTGTCTATGTACACCAAGACAGGTCCTCCCCTCCCCCACACAGAGGTGATGGTGTATAGATGGGGGAGGGGAGGACCTGTCTTGGTGTACATAGACAGAGGTGATGGTATGTAGATGGGGGAGGTGTATATACACAGGGGTGATGGAGGGGAAATATATACAGTATCTCACAAAAGTGAGTACACCCCTCACATTTTAGTAAATATTTTATTATATCTTTTCATGTGACAACACTGAAGAAATGACACTTTGCAAACTGTAATTTCTTCAGTGTTGTCACATGAAAAGATATAATAAAATATTTACTAAAACTTGAGGGGTGTACTTACTTTTGTGAGATACTGTATACGTGTGTGATCTATCTATCTATCTATCCATCTATATCTATCTATCTATCATCACCTCTACATATACACCTCCCCCATCTATATACCAACACCTCTGTGTGTATGTATATGTATATATATATATATATATATATATATATATATATATATATATATATATACCATTACCCCTGTGTATATACACCTCCCCCAGCTATATACCATCACCTCTGTATGTGTATCTATACCTCACACATCTATATACCATCCCTTCTATATATCTATATATATATCTTTCACTTGGATGTTATAAGTCTTAGATTGTAAGCTCTAACGATCAGGGCTTTGATTCCTCTTGTAACAAATTGTAATGTAACTCTAATGACTGCCTTCATTTTGTAAAGTGCTGCGCAAACTGTTGGTGCTATATAAATTCTGAATAATAATACACACCTCCCCATCTATATACCATCACCTCCGTATATATATATATATATATATATATATATATATATATATATATATATATATATATATATATATATTATATATATATACATACATACACACTTTCCCTCCTCCATCTATATACCATCACCTCTGTATGTGTGTGTGTATATGTGTATGTATATGTATATATATATATATATATATATATATATGTGTATGTATAAATACCTACCTCAAAAGAGTGCCCCTTTGTAGTGGTGACCGGTGGGCAGGGCGCCCCTTTGTAGCGGTGACCGGTGGGCAGGGCGCCCCTTTGTAGCGGTGACCGGTGGGCAGGGCGCCCCTTTGTAGCGGTGACCGGTGGGCAGGGCGCCCCTTTGTAGCGGTGACCGGTGGGCAGGGCGCCCCTTTGTAGCGGTGACCGGTGGGCAGGGCGCCCCTTTGTAGCGGTGACCGGTGGGCAGGGCGCCCCTTTGTAGCGGTGACCGGTGGGCAGGGCGCCCCTTTGTAGCGGTGACCGGTGGGCAGGGCGCCCCTTTGTAGCGGTGACCGGTGGGCAGGGCGCCCCTTTGTAGCGGTGACCGGTGGGCAGGGCGCCCCTTTGTAGCGGTGACCGGTGGGCAGGGCGCCCCTTTGTAGCGGTGACCAGGGGGCAGGGCGCCCCTTTGTAGCGGTGACCAGGGGCAGGGCGCCCCTTTGGTAGCGGTGACCGCTACAAAGGGGCCGCCAGTGGGAAGGGTGCCCCTTTATACTGGCCGCCAGTGGGAAGAATGCTCCTTACATTGGTGTTCAGTGGGATGCCACACCAGGCAGATTTCCCACACATGTCAGAGCTGTTCATGGAACCTGCTGAAGACCATAGCCAGGAGCCTCCTCCATTCATCCCCTGTATTTGGACCTCACAGATCTGGTCATGTGACCAGACACAGGGGATGTATGAGGAAACCTCTCAGCTCTGGTCACCGGCTCGATGTGGAAACTTCATGTTGGAGGCTTCCTCTGCCGCACACACACTGCTTTTAGTCCGGTTCACCCCAGTGCCCTGCGGTAACACATTGGTGTGTACAGTACCCTTGTGAAGGAGACGGCTGCACTGATGTGGACCCTCCGGCTGCACTACAATGGTACCCCGAGGAGGGATGATTTAGCCTAAAATTGTAGGCCGACATCTGGTTCACTGCAAGGCAGGGCAGATCAGACCTGGGACTAGGATCAGGACTTGCAGAAGTGGAATGAAGGTCCTCCCAGGTTAGAGCTGCTGTACAGAGTCTAAGGGCCAGCAGGTATTCAGCAGAGCTCTTGATTGTGGCTATTGATTTTGATGGATACTGACCCCGGGTCGTGACCCCCCAGGTTCACGTTACTCAAGGCCAGGGACTCGGTGACAACATGGTATCAAGAAATTGGTCTGACATAGGAAGGTACACTGTAGTAACTATCCAGAGGACACAGTTGGTTGCAGATATCATAGATAAGGTAGAGGTCCTAGTTCAGGTTTGACAGTGGACTTGAATAATCTGTAACAAAGCCAAGGGTCAGAGCAGGTAGGAGACTCCTGTTGCCAGGAACGAAGCCAAGGGTCAGGTAGGTTGTCGATTCCTATAGCTGAAACAAAGCCAAGGGTCAGGCAGTAGCAGGCGGCTACAGCTGGGATGGAGCGAAGGGTCAGGGCAGGTAGAAGGCTTCTATAGCTATAACAAAACCAAGGTCAGAGCAGGTAGCAGACTCAGGCATGAAAAAAGGCAAAGTCTAGGGCAGGTAGCAGACACAGATAGCCAGGAAACGAAGCCAAGGGTCAGTTAATAGTTAGTGGACTTGGGATAGGAACAAAGCCAAGGGTCAGGGCAGGTAGCAGGCTCAGTCATGAAAAAAGGAAAGGTCTAGGGCAGATAACAGACACGTCCAGGAAGGAAGCCAAGGGTCAGGGAAGATTAGCAGGCTCCTATAGCCGGAACAAAGCCATGGTCGGGGGTAGTAGATTCGGGCATGAAAAAAGGCAAGGTCTAGGGCAGGTAGCAGACACAGCTAGGAATGAAGCCAAGGGTCAGAGAAGGTAGTGGACTGGATAGTCAGGAACAAAGCCAAGGGTCAGGGCAGGAGCAGCCTCAGGCATGAAAAAAAGCAAGGTCTAGGGCAGTTAGCAGACAGATAGCCAGGAATGAAGCCAAGGGTCATCTAATAGGTAGTGGACTTGGATAGGAACAAAGCCAAGGGTCAGGGCAGGTAGCAGACACAGCCAGGAGGGAAGCCTTAGGGTCAGGGAAGATTAGAAGGCTCCTATAGCCGGAACAAAGCCAAGGGTCAGAGCAGGTAGCAGGCTCCTATAGCCAGGAACAGAAGCAAAGGGTCAGGGGCAGGTAGCAGCCTTTAGGCATGAAAAAAAGGGCAAGGTCTAGGGCAGGTAGTAAACACATATAGCTAGGAATGAAGCCAAGGGTCAGAGAAGGTAGTGGACTTAGATAGTCAGGAACAAAGTCAAGGGTCAGGGGCTCGTAGCAGACTCAGCCAGGAATGAAGCCAGAGGTCGTTATGTGGGAATCGATGGTGGAATGTCTGTACGGGCTCAGCAGCAAGCCTGCAAAAGCGTTGCTCGGGCAACGAGCCGAGATCTGCATGGAGTTTAAATAGACAAGGCAAGAGAGGTAAGCCTTTCCAGTTGGCTGCAGCCTGATGGGAAGGAAAAGGCATGCAATCTGATTGGCTGCAGCATGACTAACAAAAGACCCCTGGCTAGGAAGGAAACGTTGAAGGTTGAGGTCTCCTCATTGCTATGTGCAGACAATGATTAATATCTCAGGGAAGGAGAAGTGATCATGAAAGGTTATGTGCTGATCCTGTCATTGGCTCAGGGGCCCAACCTGGGGACTGGGGGGGGGGGGGGGGGTACTTTACCACTTCTTGTTTGTGGCCCCTCGGTGGGTTGTGGTGCTTCTATAGGCCGGTGCAGGAAGAATATTGTAGCCTGGCTTCTAGTGGTGAATGGTTTGGTGATTGGCAGTTCTCTCCCCAAGATCTTTTATAATGGATCTTCTGAAGGAAAAATCGAATGTGGCGTGAGTAACAAATATGGAATGGTGGTGATCTCTAGCAGTCGCATGTCTCCAATCTATGATTGTCTACTGAAGCATGCCCACCAGTCCCACCAGACCATTTCTTATAGCATTCAGAACTGCCTTCCTTTTCTTCATGGCACAAGGTGTTGGAAACGTTCCTCAGAGATTCTGGTCCATAGTGACATGATGGCATCACGCAGTTGCTGCAGATTTGTTGGCTGCCCATCCATGATGCCACCACATCACCAAAGGTCCTCTATTGGATGAGATGTGGTGAGTGTGGAGGACATTGGAGGAGAGAGACCTCATTTTTCCAGTGGTGAGATGATTTCAGATTTGACATGGTGCATTATCCTACTGGAAGGAGCCATCAGAAGAAAACAAATAATAATAAATGAACATTTGTTTTACCTGCAAAATGAGATAGATATATAATATATATATATATATATATCTATCTATCTATCTATGTGTGTGTGTATATATATATATATGTATATATAATGTGTGTGTGTGTGTATATATATATATATATATAATGTGTGTGTTATTGTTATTGATTTGTTTTTATTTTTATTTATAAATTTATTTTATAATAATTATTATTATTTAACAAAAAGGTGAACTTCTCCTTTTTAAAAAGAGCAAAAACAAACAAAAAAAAATAGCGCAGTATTTCTCACCAATAGAGGGTTATTTAAGAACGTCATGACTATAAGCCCCTATTGGGAAGGAGTTGGATGATTCCAGGCTGTATTGATCCCCCTGAATAGCAGAAGTCATCAGATTAGTGACCCATGACGGAGTCCTCCCCTCCCCCCTCCCAGGAGCGTTCACAGTGCTGCCAATCAATCAGAACGATGATTATGCTGGAAGGTTTTTCGATCGCGACTTCCTAAATATTGTATGCCTACCTAGGAATCCCACAACCACCTCTTAGCCCGCGGACACTCAATACAATGGAGGACACACCGCATTTGTCTTGCCATGATGCAGATTTTTTTTTTTTTTTCCTGCCCGTGGGGCTCATTAAATACGACTGGACATGCTCAGTGCGACACGCAGCGCACTTTTAAAGTGTGACGTGTTGGGTATCTTTTTACTTGGCGTAACAGCTTTTTATATTTCACAGAAAAAATTTGTTCTGTATTGTTTTTTTTTTTTTTTTTTATGTGTTTTTGTTTTTTTTTTTTTTTCTCAAAAAAAATTGCATGCGCAAATACTGAGTGACACAAAAAATTGCAACGCCCACCAATATATTCTCTAGGGTCTCTGCTTTAAAAAATATATGTATAATGTTTGAGGGGGTTCTAAGTCCTGTTCTGTTTGTTGCATGTAAACAAAAAGTGCCAGAAAAGCCCTGGACTTCACGTGGTTTGTGAAGGTCTACCCAGAAAGGGGGAAGTTCCGCTTGTTTTCTTCTCCCTCCTCCGCTGGAAGTTGGCCCCCCAGCGGCAGCACCCGAGAGGCGATTGAAAAGTCGGCTCGGGTGAAGATCCCTGGACAGGTCCGTGTCCTAATAAGTCAACAGTATTTGTAGCTGCTGATTTCTATTTTTTTTTTTTTTTTTTTTTTTTTGCTGGTGCTCCACTTTTAAGCCTTTAAAAAAAAAATTGCGAATTTCCCCGTTGGGACCAATTTTTTCTTATAGAGAATGGGCCATAGTAAAAAAAACGATGCCAGGGATATGGCAGCTGGCTGCTCCCGTAACACTGGTATTTAACATCAAAGTAATTACGTATTTCTACTATGGGCCGGTCATCAAGTGGTTAATGCAGAGAATGTGTTAATGTAGAAAAAAAAAAATCTTCACACAAGAACACAACAAAAAAAAAAAATGGTGTTCTAACCCTTCCTTGGCTGTGTAGAAAACTAAAAAAAATATTTTAAGGGTCCTAGAGTTCCCCCTTCAATGTCTTCTCCACAGCTCCAGTGTCCTCTTCTAACAGATCTCTTCTCTTCTCTCTCTCGTTGTCTGACAGAGCTCTGGAAATTGGGATAACCTGCGGCCGAACAACTCTTCTCCGCTCCCCGAGATGTCCAACAATTTACAATGAACAGCAAGGATTGCGCCGAGCTCTCAGGTGAGACCGCAGCACCTCGGGTAGTTTTTTATTTTTTTCCCCCTACACGCCGCTTGTGACAGGTGAAGTCGCTGGTCCTCCTGGCGGGATCCTAGGAAATCCTGAGACTTACAAACTTTGTGAGGGTGTACGGTACTGTACAGAGCAGGAGATACTCGCAGGAGTTCCATTTTTCCAGGATTACTTGACGCAAACCTCAAAAATATAAACCTCGTAATTGGGATTTTTTTAGGCAATTAAGTAGAATTCATATTTTTGAAAAAATATTTTCCATTGATTGAAAAAAAAGTTTTAACCACTTCAGCCCCGGAAAGGATTTACCCCCCTTCCTGACCAGGACCTTTTTGGCGATTCGGCACTGCGTTGCTTTGACAATTGCACGGTCGTGCGAAGTTGTACCCAAACAAAATTTACGTCCCCCCCCCCCCCCCCCCCACAAATAGAGCTTTCTTTTGGTGGTATTTGATCACCTCTGCGGTTTTTATTTTTTGCACTTTAAACAAAAAAAGAGCAATAATTTTTTTTAAAAAACTTTTTGCTGTAATAAATATCCCCAAAAAAAATAAAATAAATTTCTTCCTCAGTTTAGGCCGATATGTATTCATATTTTTAGTAAAAAAAATCGCAATAAGCGTTGGTTTGCGCAAACGTTATCGCGTCTACAAAATAGGGGATAGATTTATTTATTTTTTTTATTAGTAATGGGCGGCGATCTGCTATAGATATATATTTACTGCGAAATTGCGGCGGACAGATCGGACACTTTTAACACTATTTTGGGACCATTGACATTTATACAGCGATCAGTGCTATAAAAATGCATTGATTACTGGTAAGGAAAGGGGTTAAACACTAGGGGGCGATCAAGGGGTTAAGTGTGTTACCTCAGTGTGTTCTAACTGTAAGGGGGGGTGGGCTCACTAGAACATGACAGAGATCAGTGGGAGCAGTAGGTCTCTGTCATGTTGCTAGGCAGAACAGGGAAATGCCTTGTTTACATAGGCATCTCCCTGTTCTGCCTCTCCGTGCCGCGATCGCGGGCCACTGGCGGACATAGAGTCCGCAGGACCCGAGGGTGACAGAGTGAAGTACGGGTATGTCGTTTTGCGCAACCATGCCACTTTGCTGACGTATATGGGTGTGAGCCGGTTGGCAAGCGATTAATAAAGTATTGTAAATATTAAAAACAATTGATCATCTTTACACAATATTTCATCATAATATATAGTAAAAAACATCAGAGCATTTTGTGGTATTCCCCAGCTACTTGCTCTCCTGACATCAATTGTACAAGTCAAGATGGTTTTCAGTAGGTGGGGATATCTATGCTAAAACATATTTACTCTGTATTTCAGAAGTGGTATTTTCCCTGAAGAAGACTTTGTATACTTTGAAACGCGTTGGATATCCCCACCTGATGGAAACCATCTTGACTTGTACAATTGATGGCGGAAGAGCAAGTAGCTGGGAAATAAAAGTCAAGATTGTTTCCATTAGGTGGGGATATCTGACGCATTTTCAAAGTATACGAAGTCTTCTTCAGGGAAAATACCACTTCTGAAATACAGAGTAAATATGTTTTAGCATAGATATCCCCACCTACTGAAAACCATCTTGACTTGTAAAATTGATGGCAGGAGAGCAAGTAGCTGGGGAATACCACTTCAAAATGCTCTGATGTTTTTTACTATATATTGTGATGAAATATTGTGTAAAGATGGTGAATTGTTTTTAATATTTACACAACTTTATTAAAACTTTTTTTCAATAAAAAAAATCCCAATTACGAGGTTTACATTTTCTATATTTAGAGGGATGATGGCAATCACACACTTAGTCACAAGAGCCTCCTTTTTTCAACTTGATGCAACCTCCATCTTTAATTTTTTTTTTTCCCAAAATTTGGGTATTATATTGTTTGTTTCCACTAAAATGTATTTTGGTGTATTTTTTTTCCCTGAAAAGATAACCGAAACTGAAAATAACGTGCGACATAAAAAAATGCAGCTACCACCATTTTATTCTCCCAGGTCTCTGCTTTCAGAAAATGTGTACTTTTACACTTACATTTACGTTCATTAACCACTTCCCGCCCACCATGTAGCAATGGACGTCATATCGCTGCGATCGCTTGCTCATCGGTGGTGTGCTGTGTCACTCTGAAGTAGGCTCTTCACCACGTCATCAGCTGTGTCCAATCACAGCTGATTACAGCATAAGCAGGAAGAGCCGTATATGGGCTTTTCCTCCACTCGCACTGACATGCGCAAATAGAAGAGAGCCAATCGGCTGCTCTCCTGATGGGGGGGGGGCAGACCCACCCGGGATGCCCACCCAGGACCACCAGGGATGCCAATCTGTGCCCAATAGGTATGGCACGCTGTGCCCATCAGTGATGCCTGCCAGCGCCTCCTGATCAGGGCCACCTATCGGTGCCCACCAGTGCTGCCTCATCAGTGCCCGTCAGTGAAGGAGAAAACCTTAATTATTTACAAAGTTTTGTAACAGAAATGAAAAAAAACTGAAAAAAACAAAAATTTCAGTTTTTTTTTTTTTTTTTTTTTTTTTTTTATATATTTGGAGAACAAACAATAAAAACCCCAGTGGTGATTAAATAGTACCAAAAGAAAGCTCTGTTTGTGGGAAAAAAATGATAAAAAATGAATCTGGGTACAGTCTTGTATGACCACGCAATTGTCATTCAAAGTGTGACGGCGCTTAAAGATCTCTCTTTATGGAGAGATCTGGGATCAAAAATACTCCCAAATCTCATCTTTTACCTTTTTAAAAGCAAAAGATCAAAGAAAATAAATTTAAAAAATTTGCTTAAAAAAAATTGCTTACTTCCACCCTGGACCTGAAGTGACATCACTCCAGTACCCCAAGGCCATAGAGGCGATTAGAGACGATCTGGTCTAAAATCGCCTCTGTGACCAGCCGGCTAGAAAGGCCAAGAAGAACCAAGACTTCCGCTTCTGAAAGCGGCTCATGAGCTTCGGCCATAATCCCAGTAAACCACACGCAAACTGCAATGCATATGTATTGTGGTCAGCAAGTGATTAAGAGCAAAGTTAATTGGGGAACAGGTAATTTTTAAAAAAGTTGTAAACCCTCATGGTTTTTCACCTTTAATACATTCTATGCGTAAAGGGGAAAAACCTCCTGTGCTGCAGCAGCCCCCCCAGAGCCCCCCTTTTTACTTACCTGAACCCAGTCTTTCTAAGCGACGGGGACGAGCACACCAGCTCCAGCCAGTGTCTTGGTTCCTGATTGGATAGATTCATAGCAACAGGAGCCATTGGCTTCCGCTGCTGTCAATCAATTCCAATGACGCGGGGGGGGCGGGGCAGAGTCCTGCTGTCTGTCAATGGACGCAGCAGCAGGACATGGGAGTGCGCCCGCACGAGTGCCCCAGAGGGAGAGGAGGAGGAGCCAGGAGCGTCGCTGAGGGACCCTAGAAGAGGAGGACCGGGAGCCACTTTTTGGAGAACTTCTGCACAGAGGAGGTAAGTATGACGTGTTTTTTTTATTTTTTTTTTTATGACAAAGCGACTTTACAACCCCCCTTTAAAGGGGTTGTAAAGGTTTCTTTTTTAAAAACGAAAAGAAACACATGTCATGCTTACCTCCACTGTGCAGTTGGTTATGCACAGAGTGGCTCCCGGTCCTCCTCTTCTGGGGTCCCTCAGCGGCGCTGGTGGCTCCTCTTCTCGAGTGCCCTGTCGGAGAAGCGCTCTCCTTCGGGACACCCGTGCAGGAGCGCTCTTGTGTCCTGCTGCTGCTTCTGTTGACACGGACAGCAGGACTCGGCTCCGGTGCCCGCGTCATTAGATTGACAGCAGCGGGAGCCAATCGCTGCACTGCTATCAATCTATCCAATCAGGACCCGAGACACCGGCCGGAGCTGGGGTGCTCGTTCCCATTGCGGGAATTACAGGGCTCAGGTAAGTATAAGGGGGGGGGGGGGCTCTCAGGGAGCTGGTGCAGTAAAGGTTTATCACCTTAATGCATAGAATCTTTTTTCCTCACCAAATCCCCCCCCCCTTTGCTAAATAAAAACCCAATTGTCAGGGATTAATTCAGGAAGTTTCTCTCCCGGCAACCACTAGGGGGAGCTGCAGGTACAACATACTGACTGGTAATCTTTATTTCTTCCCAGCAGAAAACGGCCACCACATCAAGGTTTTTCTACCCAAGAAGCTGCTGGAGTGTTTACCGAAGTGTACTACTTTACCGAAGGAGAGGCTGCGCTGGAACACTAATGAGGTGAGCCGATTTCACTGCGACCGCTCCCTGCAAGGAAATCTGTCTAAACGGGTCCTACACTAAGGGCCAGTTCACACCACATGCAGTCCAGTGCGTTTTTCTGCATCAAAAACACAAAAGTAGGTTTATATGATTTCCAATGGCATAGTTCACACCAGTGCTTTCAGTTCCGCTGCGTTCCAGAAAAAAAAAAGTAGAACATGCTGCATTTTTTCTGCACTGTACTGGAGCGCTGTAAAACGCACCGGAACGTGCCTAAATGTAACAAAAAAAATGCACTGGAGCACACATGTCCTTATTTAAAAGAGAAGTATGGGTTTGGGCTTTTTTGCAGTTTTATACTTCCCTAGGTGGATGCAGCATCGGTCACCCGGCACCATCTAAGACTCAGAAATGAGCGAAAGAACAAACATCGCCGATCACTCGGATTTGACAGCTCTGTGAGGTCTGTGAGCAGGGAGCTGTAGACTGTCAGTCAGCGGCTCTCTGCTCTGCTCACTTGAGGGCTGTGGAGGGGGGTGAAGCAGCCGGCTCAGGCTCTCAGCGGCTCTCATCTTCCATTGTAGGGTTGACTCGGTGCCTGGACTGACTTCTGTGATGTCAGCAGAGAGGGGACTTCAGCCCGCTCACTGCTGAAAGGGTTTACAGGAGTGCAAAATGATCTGCACTACTGTGATCAATAGGAGAAGTACAGCCAAACAAGCTTTCCCTGTACTTCTCCTTTAAGGTTAAAGTGGAGTTCCACCCAGAAATTTTTTATTTATATTTTTATTTAATCCATTCTTTTACACTATATTAAAATATTAAATCCATGTCATTTAACATAGTGCCGCTCAATTCCTGTTTTTTTTTTTTTTTAAATGAGCGCTTCCATCTCTACTGTGGGTACATGTGAAGCCCACTAGCAGTCTCTTCCGGGATACGGTGATGCTGTATGGCCAGCATGTGCCTCTCTGACCCGGTGTCCTGTCAGAAAGCCGGAGGAGGAGCTATGGGCTGACGCATTTCCGGAGATTCAAGATAAAACCCCTTCTTCAGGGGCATGAAGGACATGATAGTTGGAGATGCTCTGAATTAGAGAAGACAAAGTCTAGATTTCCAAAATACAGCTGAGCAAACATGGAAGCGTCATAGCCAAAAAAACCATGCACATACCAATACTACATTCATGGAATCAAATATTTGTTAAAAAGATTGTTAGGATTTCGCTGAGCAAAAATGGGGACACGTATCCAGAATGAAGGAAATCACAAAGTAAATCCTCAAGGATCCCCAAAAAAGGGGATCCTTGTGAGGAATCTCTCGAGCCTTGAGGATTTACTTTTTCTTCTGCGTCAGACCATAGGAGAAGTGCTTCTTTCTCATATACTATATATGGATATTATGTATCACTTTGTGTATGGTTGTTATCCTTGACCGCTACACTGTTTTATGAAATAAAACATTTTTCTATGTTTTTAAATCATTGTGTCTTCAAAAGTTCACCTTAAAGTCCCTTAGTACTGGGGGGGGGGGGGGGGGGGACTCATTCTCTATATAAAATACAGCTGAGGCTCTAGTGAACATTGCTGGATCGGAGCTCAGCTAAGTATTGGGGAGGTGGGCGCTGCACACAGGTTTATTTTTTTAATTTATTTTTTTACCTTCATGCAAAGAATGCGTGAAGGTAAAAAAAAAAACCTTCAGCCTTTTAGAACCACTTTATTATTCGTTGGATAGGTACAGAATGACTGACCCCCCCTCCCCGTGCTCCCCCACCGGGGTACCATTGAAGTTAAGTAATCCTGCCATCCAGCTCCTCCAGTCTGGCCTGCCCCCTCCTCTCACATTATGACTGTTGCCCCAAGCTGACCCACCTGTCTGTAGTTTCTCCACCCACCCCCTCCCCTCCCATTGGTGGTATCACTCCTGCACAGGAGGAGCTGTAGCATGCTGACCACTGAAGGGGAGGCATTATTTATCACTGCTTGTTAAGGACACTGACGGGTTCCGGCTCCTTAACAACCAATGAATAACCAGTTGTTAAGGAGCCGGCATATGCACTTTAATGCAACTCCTTTTTAAAATGTGTTATGTTTTTTTTTTTAAAAAGACATAGTTCATTTTAGAAGTGCTGCAATGTCAGAATATATGCGCTGTAGTGTGAAAGCAGCCTTATTATACATGGGCATTCGGGTTTTCAATATTAAAGGGTCTGTCCACCTAGGACTGATGATTCTCAAGAGATCGGTTGGTGAGATTCTGTGTGCACTAGGTTCCTGGGTCTGTACATCTGATGTGCCCATTTAAAGCTCCAAGGTGGACAGGAGCATAGTCAGGAACTATAGCAGGGAGATCACACTTTTGTAGTGTCCAGGGCATATGAGAAGTCAGCCCTCCATTCTTCATGCATGGCTAAAATATCAATTTTTTTTGGGGGGGGGGGGGGGGTGACCCTTTAAAGAGGAAAATACATAGGCTGTCTTTGCTTCACTAACCACATATGGTGCATCCGGAAAGTATTCACAGCGCTTCACTTTTTCCACATTTTGTTATGTTACAGACTTATTCCAAAATGGATTACATTCATTTTTTTCCTCAAAATTCTACAAACAATATCCCATAATGACAATGCAAAAGAAGTTTGTTTGAAATCTTTGCAAGTTTATTAAAAATAAAAAAATGAAAAAATCCCATGTACATAAAGTATTCACAGCCTTTGTTCAATTCTTTGGTGAAGCACCTTTGGCACCAATTACAGCCTCAAGTATTTTTGGGTATGATGCTACAAGCTCGGCACACCTATTATTGGCCAGTTTCTCTCATTCTTCTTTGCAGGACCTCTCAAGCTCCATCAGGTTGGATGGGGAGCGTCGGTGCACAGCCATTTTCAGATCTCTCCAGAGATGTTCAATCGGGTTCAAGTCTGGGCTCTGACTGGGTCACTCAAGGACATTCACAGAGTTGTCCTGTAGTCACTCCTTTGTTATCTTGGCTGTGTGTTTAGGGCTGTTATCCTGTTGGAAGATGAACCTTCGCCCCAGTCTGAGGTCCAGAGCTCTCTGGAGCAGGTTTTCATCAAGGATGTCTCTGTACATTGCTGCACTCATCTTCCCCTCAATCCTGACTAGTCTCCCAATTCCTGCCACTGAAAAACAGCCCCACAGCATGATGCTGCCACCACCATGCTTCACTGTAGAGATGGTATTGGCCAAGTAATGAGCGGTACTTAGTTTCCTCCAGACATGACGCTTGCCATTCAGACCAAAGACTTCGATCTTTGTTTCATCAGACCAGAGAATTTTGTTTCTCATGGTCTGAGAGTCCTTCAGGTGCCTTTTGGCAAACTCCAGGTGGGCTGTCATGTGCCTTTTACTGAGTGGCTTCTGTTTGGTCTCTCTACTATACAGGCCTGATTGGTGGAGTTCTGCAGAGATGGTTGTTCTTCTGAAAGGTTCTCCTCTCTCCACAGAGAAACGCTGGAGCTCTGTCAGAGTGACCATCGGGATCTTGGTCACCTCCCTGACTAAGGCCCTTCTCCCCCGATTGCTCTGTTTGGCCGGGCGGCCGAATCTAGGAAGGGTCCTGATGGTTCCAAATTTCTTTCATTTACAGGTGATGGAGGCCACTGTGCTCATTGGGACCTTCAATGCTGCAGAAATGTTTCTGTACCCTTCCCCAAGATCTGTGCCTCCATACAATCCTGTCTCGGGAGTCTACAGACAATTCCTTGGACTTCATGGCTTGGTTTGTGCTCTGACATGCACTGTTAACTGTGGGGACCTTATATAGACAGATGTGTGCCTTTCCAAATCATGTCCAATTAAGTGAATTAACCACAGGTAGACTCCGATCAAGTTGAAGAAACTTCTCGAGGATGATCAGTGGAAACAGGAGGCACCTGAGCTCAATTTTGAGTGTCATGGCAAAGGCTGTGAATACTTATGTATATGGGATTTGATTTTCTCCCTTCGCCTTTCAGGACAGCACCTTGGAGAGAGCGTAGCTCCACCTCTTAGACAGGAAACACTGCGTGACAACGCCCCTTTAAAAAGCAGCTGCTTCCACCATGCCATCAGTTTTAGTGTTTCCTCCGCCATGGTGGAAGCACTGCTTGGGGAACCAGAGGGGCTGCGCTCTCTCCAAGGAGAGGGTTTTGGCAGGACCTCCACGTTTGGATACTCAGACCAACCCAGCTCCTTCCCTTACGTGAGGAGGGTGCTCCGGTGTCCCTTCCTTCTCCGGCTCACAGGAGTAATGGTCTGCCGGAAGTTTTCCACCCGGGGTGTTCGGGGGGCCGCGGTTGTGCTCAGTAAGAGCGTCCATGCCAGGCCTCTGCATGGCGGCGCCGAATCCCGGACAGCAGGTGATGTCAGTTCCGGTGGGCGGATACTTCCGGCGGGGCGTAGCAGCGATTGGTTCCTGCTGCTGGAACGCAGGAGGAAGGGGCGGGTCCTCTGGCCGGGACTTCCTTTTGTTTGGCACATGGAGCCTAGTACACAGTGCAGCAGCTGCGGATTGCACTATGGATACAGCGGAATCGTCAGCAGCAATGGCGGATGCAGGCGCCCAGGTTCTCGGCCAGGCCCAGGTAGGAGAGGTGCGGTGGCACCTCTTTCCTTTTATATCACTGGGTGTTTTATCTTTGATGTGATTATTCAAAACCTGCTGCTGTCTGCTATGGGGTAACAGTTTCCATTAGCAGTTCAGCAAAGGAGTGAGACTCTGGGCACTTAGGGTGTTGGCTGGAGGTGCTACTTTTCTCTGAAGCCTTAGTTCTAAAGGACCTGGGTTTTTTCTTGTTTCTCTGTTTCAGAAAGCTACTGCCAAATCAGAGAGAACAGGGAGAAAGTGCCCCTCATGCAAAAATCCTTTAAGGGACTCTTGGCCCAAACCACTGTGCAAATCCTGCATTGTGGATTTAGTAAAAGAAGAATCCTCACAAGAGTGCAAAGAACTCTTATCTTCTGTGAGGAAGGAGTTAGCAGAGGCCCTAGGGACAGTGCGTTCCCTTGTAAAGCACGGCCAGAGTTCCAGCCAAGAGCAGAGTTCTCACTCCAGTTTCCCTCAGTCCACTTCCAGACAGGTGGAAAGTGAGTCGGAGGAGGAAAGGGAAAGCATTCCACCCTCAACCATTGATTCTGAGGAGGAGGAGGTGGAAGAAGAGTCAAGATCATCTAGATATAAGCTGTCACTTGAGGAGGTGGATGAATTACTCAAGGCAATTTATACTACCCTGGAGATCCAGGAAGAAAAGGCTCAGCTGTCTGTGCATGATAAGATGTACCTGGGGCTGGAGGAAATTAAACACAGGGTGTTCCCTGTGCATAAAGTGTTAACAGACACTATTAAAAAGGAATGGAAGAACCCAGAGAGAGGACAGTTTTTTTCTAAAACCCTCAAAAGGAGGTTTCCTTTTGAGGAGAATGAGGAACTATTGTGGAATAAAAAACCAAAAATAGACGCTGCCTTTTCTCAAGTATCTAGGAAGACTGATTTAGCTTTTGAGGACATGGGTATTCTCAAAGATGCTATGGATAAGAGGGCAGATGGGCTACTGAAGAAAGCCTGGGACTCATCTCTAGCTAATCTTAAGCCAGCAATGGCGGCTACGGTTGTGGCTAGGAATCTGGAGTGCTGGTTAGAGCAACTTAAAAATCATGTTGTGGCAGGTACCTCCAGAAAAGACTTATTGGAGTCCTTCCCTACCCTGCTTAAGGCAGTAAAATATATGGCAGATGCCTCTGCAGAATCTATCAGGATGTCAGCCAGGTCCTCTGCGCTTGTTAACTCAGCAAGAAGAGCACTCTGGCTAAAGACCTGGTCAGGGGATTCAGCTTCTAAAGTAAAACTGTGCGGAATTCCCTTTTCAGGAGACCTGATGTTTGGGCCAGAACTAGAGACTGTCCTTGACAGGACAGCAGACAAGAAGAAAGCTTTCCCACAGAAGAAGAAAACGGTACAGCAGAGGAAAAATTTTCGTCCTTTTCGACAAACCGATAAGGAAAAGGACCACACACAGAAGAGACCCTGGTCTTCTCAGAGAGGAAGAGGTAGAGGTGGGGTACTCTTTAGAACCCCAGAACAAACCCCTAAAAAACAATGACCATCTAGTAGGGGGGAGACTACAGGACTTCTTACCAATCTGGGAAAAAACAACAAAGAGTCCTTTTGTTCTGGGGTTAGTCAAAAAGGGTTATCAATTGGAATTCTCACAAAGCCCCCCAAGTCGGTTTTACATCACAAACCTGCCAAAGGATCGGGAAAAGGCTCTGGCCATGAAGTCTCTGTTACAGGAACTGATGCAACAGAAGGTCATTTCCCAGGTTCCGAAAGATCAAGAGGGGAAGGGGTTTTACTCCCACATTTTTATGGTCAAAAAGCCATCAGGAAAGTTCCGCCTGATTCTCAATTTAAAGGTCCTAAATCGATCCATAAAATACAAAAAATTCAGAATGGATACGATTTTCTCAGTAAGGAATTTGCTAACCCCCAAATGTCATATGGCTTCCATCGACTTGAGAGATGCCTATCTCCATATACCAATAGCGCCCCCATCACAAAGGTTCCTGCGTCTTGCAGTCAATCTGGGGGGAGGGGAGATTTGGCACCTGCAGTTTCGGGCTCTGCCTTTCGGTCTTTCCTCTTCTCCCAGGGTATTCACAAAAGTGATGGCGGAATCTTTGGAGCCTCTGAGACTGAAGGGGATTTCAATAGTACCCTATTTGGACGATCTGCTACTGTTTGCAGACTCAAGGGGTCAAGTAGAGGTCAACCTACAGACAGTTCAAACACATTTAAGAGGTTTGGGATGGCTTCTCAATCTTCAGAAGTCAAACTTAATTCCATCTCAAAGGGTAAGGTTTCTGGGGTACGAAATAGACTCGATAGAACAGAAAATTTTTCTACCCCAGGAGAAAATAGAGAAGATGCAGTTGACCCTGATAACACTTCAATCCAACGCAGAGATCTCTGTAAGACAAGCCATGTCTGCTCTGGGTCTGTTGACAGCAGCAATTCCTTCGGTACAGTGGGCCAGGTTGCATTCCCGTCCTCTGCAATCGGATATCCTGATGAATTGGTCATACCAGGAACCTCTGGAGAAGAAATTCAACTTGGGGGCAAGAGCAAAAAGGTCTCTCTGGTGGTGGAGGAACCTAGGAAACGTTTCAAAAGGGCTTCCTTGGGTCTTTCCGGTAACCAGAAGGCTGACTACAGATGCCAGCGCCTGGGGATGGGGAGCTCACCTGGAAGAAAAAACGGTTCAGGGAGTTTGGACCAAACCAGAAGCAAGAAGATCTTCAAATTGGAGAGAGTTAAAGGCTGTTCACTTAAGCCTCCTCTCCCTCCAGGAATTTCTAGTGAATCAACATGTCCAAATATTGTCAGACAATATGACGACAGTATTATATATAACAAAGCAAGGGGGCACAAAAAGCAAAACCCTAATGGGTCTAGCGCATCAGATCCTAAGATGGGCAGAGAACAATGTGGCCTCTCTATCAGCAGTCCATCTAAAGGGGACGGAAAACACCTTAGCAGATCTCCTCAGCAGGAAAGAAATAAGGGAAGCAGAGTGGTCTCTCAATCAGGAATTATTCGAAAAGATTTCCAAGAGTTGGGGTCATCCCCAAGTGGACCTCTTTGCAAAAGAGGAAAATGCAAAAATACCAGTCTTCTTCTCTCTTCAGAGACAGGATCAAGCTCTCGGAGTAGATGCGTTAGCTCACAAATGGGACTTCCATCTGTCCTACGCTTTTCCCCCGTTCCAACTGATACCAAAGGTGTTAGCCAAATTCAGATTGGAGTCCACGGAGCTAATATTAATAGCTCCTTATTGGCCAAAAAGACCCTGGTTTTCAACCTTGATGAACCTCTCAGTGAAACCTGCTTGGAGATTACCAATCAGGGCAGACCTGTTGAGTCAGGGCCGAATTCTCCATCCAGATCCAGCTTACCTCAAACTAACAGCTTGGTTTCTGAAGAACAAATCTTAAGACGGAAGGGTTTATCAGAAAGGCTTATTTCTACCCTTCTTGCAAGTAGAAAAAAAGTGACGAGAGACATTTACTTTAAAGTCTGGAAGATCTATAATTCGTGGTGTTCCAGTAAAAACTTTGATTTTCGTACCACATTTTCAGTTTTGGAATTTCTTCAAGAGGGATTGGAGAAGGGGTTAGCAGCAAGTACGCTCAAGACGCAGGTAGCTGCTTTATCAGTTTTTTTGGAAAGAACCCTGTCAGGGGAACCTTTAATAATCAGATTTTTTAGGGCAATGGCAAAAGTAAAGCCTAGACCTGTTGTTAGTTTTCCCAAATGGGATTTATCTTTAGTTCTTCAGGGCCTAACTAGGGCACCGTTTGAACCCATAGAAGAAGCATCATTACGTTTCTTGACGTTAAAGACTATTTTATTGGTAGCAGTAACTTCCGCACGTAGAATTAGTGAGTTACAAGCCCTTTCAATTAAAGAGCCCTTCATGAGATGTCTACAGGATAGGGTAGTCTTAAGGACGGATCCAGCATTTCTACCAAAGGTGGCTTCAGTTTTTCACCGTACACAGGAAATCATTCTCCCTACTTTTTGTCCTTTACCTTCGGGAGCAGGAGAAGAAGCTTTCCATACCCTTGATGTCAGGAGGTGCCTGCTTAAATATCTGGAAAGAACAAAGGAAATCAGAAAGTCATCCTCACTCTTTGTTTTAATGGAAGGTACTCACAAAGGAGGTAAAGCTTCCAAAAGCACCCTTGGAAGATGGTTAAAGCAGGCCATCAAAGAGGCATACATATCTTTGGGTCTGGAACCTCCGGAAGGGGTATTACCTCATTCTACTCGAGCAGTGGCGGCATCATGGGCAGAAAGGGCTGGGGCATCTCCTGAGCAAATCTGCAAGGCTGCCACATGGTCCAGTTTTTCGACCTTCATAAGGCACTACCGCTTGGATCTACTATCAGCCTCGGACCAATCATTTGGTAGGAAGGTTTTGCAGGCAGTAGTCCCACCCTGAAGTAAGTTTCTCGGTTATCCTCTCCAAGGTGCTGTCCTGAAAGGCGAAGGGAGAAAACCTTAGTTAGACTTACCGGTGACGGTATTTCTACGAGCCTTTCAGGACAGCAGCCTACTTCCCTCCCTTGGTTATCATATGTAAAGTATAATTATAGGACCTGGTAATTGTCTGATTATATTTTCCAGCATGTCGGAGGATTTCTCGGTAACAACTGATGGCATGGTGGAAGCAGCTGCTTTTTAAAGGGGCGTTGTCACGCAGTGTTTCCTGTCTAAGAGGTGGAGCTACGCTCTCTCCAAGGTGCTGTCCTGAAAGGCTCGTAGAAATACCGTCACCGGTAAGTCTAACTAAGGTTTTTCATTTTTAATAAATTTTGCCAAAATTTCAAACTTGTTTCACATTGTCATTATGGGGTATTGTTTGTCGAATTTTGAGGAAAAGAATGAATTTTCTCCCTTGTCACCTCCTCCTCCCATGCTCGCCTTCAGGACTTCTCCAGAGCCTCTCCCATCCTCTGGAATGCTCTACCCCAATCCGTCTGATTTTCTCCTACTTTATCCACTTTCAGACGATCCCTGAAAACTCATCTCTTCAGAGAAGCCTATCTGGCCCCCACCTAACAACTGTACATTTTATCTTCTCAATCAGCACATCACCCACAGTTATTACCTCTTGTATCTCTTGACCTTCCCTCTTAGATTGTAAGCTCTAAGGAGCAGGGCCCTCTAATTCCTACTGTATTAAAGTGTATTGTATTTGTACTGTCTACCCTCAAGTTGTAAAGCGCTACGTAAACTGTTGGCACTATATAAATCCTGTATAATAATAATTTAATCCATTTTGGAATAAGGCTGTAACATAACAATGTGGAAAAAGTGAAGCGCTGTGACTACTTTCCGGATGCCCTGTATTTGTTGCAAGATGGTGAACCAGAAAGTAGTAACCTGAAACAGAAATATAGTTGTCATTTTTCAGAGGTCATAATATAATCGTCTATATTTCTCTCCTGATAGTTCACCTTTGATGCAGTTCTATGTCTTACTGTAGTGCGGCACCTTTTGTCCCTTCAATATTATGGTGACATGTCTTCTCCATCATATCGCTCACTCTCAGCTATATCTGTGTTTTCTGCAGGAGATCGCCTCTTACCTTATTACCTTTGAGAAACATGACGAATGGCTTTCTTGTGCCCCCAAAACCAGGTATGGTATCCCCCCAATTTCTCCTCCTACCCAGTACTTGAAGGACATTGCAGAAGCAGGACTATTTTATTCCCCCCCCCCCCTCCACATCCTGGCCCTTATATTTATCCAAGGGTCTTCTGACGTGTTCAATGACATCAGGGGTCCTTCCTTTTCTCTGGTCCTTACTGCTGCCCTGTTTTTCTCAGTTTGAGCACTCAGTGTAGTAGAACTCTGAGCCCAGGCTGTGTGAGGATGTTTCCCAACGGGGGGGGGGGGGGGGGGGGGGGAGGGGCGGTCCATGACAGTATTGGGCTGGCCGTATGAGCCAGGTTCATTCACCCACACAAATTAGGTGAACAGAGTGAAGTAGAATAATAACGTATCGAACCAGGCAGGACCTCAGTGATGCAGGTTTATTAACAGCTGGGAACATACAGGTTTATGTTCAATGTATTACAAGATTCAGATCTAATTTATACAGTTTCCTACAATGCAAGCATATTAGGTACAACATGATTGGTTGCGAAAATCTACGTAGATTTAACTAACCATAAATCTGCCACCTGTCATACAACCAGACAAACGTATTAATTTCTATATGTTTATTAAAATTATTTATAACTGGTTTTGTCTATGGTTTTATCCATTACAATACTTGTGTAGAGACAGTATGGCACCCAGTCATGTTAAATCAAACCCTCCTTGTCCTGATAAGACTTTATGACTTTGGAAAAATGAACTTGCAATAACCCCATGTTGTATGTCTTATTGTTCTTTCATTATACAATCCTATGTGTATGTATTCATATATTGGTTTCACAAAAAAGTACTGTATTATTTATATATGTATATGTGTGTATCTCACAGCTAACTACTTTATTCAATATTGTCTAATTATCAATACATACATACACATCAGTGTTCTTATTCAATGTATTTTAACAGTTTTATTGAGGGCACAAGCAGACCTTTTTGACCCTGTCAAACTAAATTTAACGTACATAACTTTCCCATATTCCACATAATTATACCAGTATAAGCACTTTTATCACTTATCCTTGACAATGATTATTTATTACCTTTAAGGAATATTATCTTATCTGGCTGTAGTTCAACTGCTGTCAAAGTGTTTCTTTTCTAATTGGTGAAATAAAAAACTAAAAATGAACTATCCTAATACACTTTCACACAGTAAATTTGTGACTGTCTTATAAAAAAATATCAACACGAAGCAGAGAGGTCATCTAAAATTCAACATTTTAAAAATGAAGACTTTCTCTGTATTTATGGAATAACCTAGTATAAATTAATAAAGATAACTATTGCTTTACTATTGAATAATAATATTGATAAGACCACTACTATATAATAATAATAATATGAATAATAATTATATTATCAATAAAGCATATGCAAATTAATATGAATAATATAAAATATATTGGTTAATATGAAATTCTACTACAAAAGGAATCCTTTAATCGGTACTGCAGCGCCATCAGGAGGCTGGCTGTCTTTCTTTTCTTTTTTTTTTCCCGGGATCTTGCAGACAGCCTCCTGATGATGGGTATGCGCTGTAATGTGTTATCAGGCCTCTGGCTGCAAAAACCAGTAGGAGACAGCCAGGCTTTCTGATGACATGGCGCAGTACATGCTCAGTAGAATACCTACGGCTTCCTGGGATGCAGGAATAAGTCTCCCAGAAGGTTGCTGGTGCTGCAAACGTTGTCCTTGCCTGGGTGAGAATAAAGGAAGTGCAGGGTTGTGAGAGAAGTACAAAACTGAATGAATAACATTTGTAAAAGTTCTGATTGTGTGAAGGAAGGAGAAGGAGGAAGTATGAGGATATCGGGGTCAGGAGGATGAGGGTCCACTTTAAGTAGAGGTCTGTACTGATGGTATACTGTAAATTAAGACGCCAGGGGGGTCCAGGTAAGGTTGCTACCTCATTCCTTTAAGCCCGAACACATATGAATTACACAGTTTCTGAGGCTAATTAAATGCAGATAAGGCAACAAATGAGTTTAATTACCACCTTAATCAGCAACAGAACCTGTGTAATTAATATGTGTTCGGGTTTAAGGGGATGAGGTGGCAACTCTAGGTCCATGACACCCTGTACTCACTGTGTGTCCTTAGTCCTCCAGGTTGAATAACCACCCAAAAACCTGAGGACATCTAGTGGTAGACAGGAGTTATTGCAGGGGGTAGCAAGTGTGTTACAACCATTTAAAAAAAAAAAAAACTTTAACTGCTGGGTGAACTTTTATTAGGTGGGGAAAAAAATGTAGCCCTAAGGTGGGTTTCAGCAAGTGCTTGAGTACGGGGGATCCTGGGCGGGTTTATCCACAACCAAGGTACGTCTAGGTGACGTACGGCTCTTCCATTTTGGGACGTGTAGTCCTTTTTCTTTTGGTCTTCTAATGAAGAAAGTGCTGCATTTAATTTTTTCTTTTGGGTGGTCGGCTGGGATTTACTCTCTCTCCCCCCCCCCCCCCCCCCCCCCCCCCCCTATAAATGCAAAACTTATAATGACCTCAGACTTTTCCCCCTTCGCTCTTCAGACCACAAAATGGTTCCATCATCCTTTACAACCGCAAGAAGGTGAAATACCGCAAAGATGGCTACTGCTGGAAGAAGAGGAAAGACGGCAAGACCACACGGGAAGACCACATGAAGCTGAAGGTGCAAGGCATGGAGGTGAGACTAACCTCGGTCTTCATATTATGGCAGAGGGGACTTGGGGCAGGGGAGGGTATGGGTATATATATCTGGTCTCCATCACACATTATCTAGGGGCGGTTGGTGGGGTATATAAATCTCTGGTCTCCATCACACATTATCTAGGGGGGGTTGGTGGGGTGTATAAATCTCTGGTCTCCATCACACATTATCTAGGGGGGGTTGGTGGGGTGTATAAATCTCTGGTCTCCATCACACATTATCTAGGGGGGGGTTGGTGGGGTGTATAAATCTCTGGTCTCCATCACACATTATCTAGGGGGGGTTGGTGGGGTATATAAATCTCTGGTCTCCATCACACATTATCTAGGGGGGTTGGTGGGGTATATAAATCTCTGGTCTCCATTGCACATTATCTAGGGGGGGTTGGTGGGGTATATAAATCTCTGGTCTCCATTGCACATTATCTAGGGGGGGGTATATAAATCTCTGGTCTCCATCACACATTATCTAGGGGGGGTTGGTGGGGTATATAAATCTCTGGTCTCCATCGCACATTATCTAGGGGGGGGTTGGTGGGGTATATAAATCTCTGGTCTCCATCGCACATTATCTAGGGGGGGGGGGTTGGTGGGGTGTATAAATCACTGGTCTCCATCACACATTATCTAGGGGGGGTTGGTGGGGTATATAAATCTCTGGTCTCCATCACACATTATCTAGGGGGGGGGGGGTTGGTGGGGTATATAAATCTCTGGTCTCCATCACACATTATCTAGGGGGGGGGGGGGTTGGTGGGGTATATAAATCACTGGTCTCCATCACACATTATCTGGGGGGGGGGGGTTGGTGGGGTATATAAATCTCTGGTCTCCATCACACATTATCTAGGGGGGGGGGGTTGGTGGGGTATATAAATCTCTGGTCTCCATCACACATTATCTAGGGGGGGGGTTGGTGGGGTATATAAATCTCTGGTCTCCATCACACATTATCTAGGGGGGGTTGGTGGGGTATATAAATCTCTGGTCTCCATCACACATTATCTAGGGGGGGGGGGTTGGTGGGGTATATAAATCTCTGGTCTCCATCACACATTATCTAGGGGGGGGGGTTGGTGGGGTATATAAATCACTGGTCTCCATCACACATTATCTAGGGGGGGGGTTGGTGGGGTATATAAATCTCTGGTCTCCATCACACATTATCTAGGGGGGGTTGGTGGGGTATATAAATCTCTGGTCTCCATCACACATTATCTAGGGGGGTTGGTGGGGTATATAAATCTCTGGTCTCCATCACACATTATCTAGTGGGGGTTGGTGGGGTATATAAATCTCTGGTCTCCATCACACATTATGACTCTCATGTCTCCGCAGTGTCTGTACGGGTGCTATGTCCACTCTTCCATCGTCCCACCCTTCCACGCCGCTGCTATTGGCTCCTGCAGGTGAGTGCCTCATCACCCATCCAATCACATCCTCTACTCAGTTTTCTGGCTTGCCTTATGTTGTTCCTATGTATTGGCATGTCGAACCTTTAAAGCTGAACAGTAGGCAGATATCAAAGACACAAATTAACTCTAACTATTCTTCTTTAAACTTCTTTTTTTTTTTTAAATGCAAGCATTGTAATTACCTGAATTTGACCTGGTCTTTAGCCCCTTGCAGTACAACAGAGCTCAGAGGGAGAAACAGCACAGTCCTTTTTAGTGTGTGTGTGTGTATCATCCCCTTGGAGAATTGGTAATATACAGTATGAACCATTTTTAACCACTTATAGAGGAAGTAAACCCAATGGGTTTTAGTTCCTCTTTTTCTCCCGCAAAGCCTGCAAATTAAAAGCATAATGGGCTAGTATGCATCGCATACTAGCCCATTACTACACCTAGTAGATGATAGGCTCAGCAATTGCATGCAATGCCAAGCTGCTGCTAACAAAGCAAACAGAATATTGGCATGCATTAAAGGGATCAACTCCAGAGATAAAATGATAATTCTCCCACTTTACAAGACTCTGGTCCGGCCACACCTGGAGTATGCTGTCCAGTTCTGGGCACCAGTCCTCAGGAAGGATGTACTGGAAATGGAGCGAGTACAAAGAAGGGCAACAAAGCTAATAAAGGGTCTGGAGGATCTTAGTTATGAGGAAAGGTTGTGAGCACTGAACTTATTCTCTCTGGAGAAGAGATGCTTGAGAGGGGATATGATTTCAATTTACAAATACCGTACTGGTGACCCCACAATAGGAAACTTTTTCGCAGAAGAGAGTTTAATAAGACTCGTGGCCACTCATAACAATTAGCAGAAAAGAGGTTTAACCTTAAACTACGTAGAGGGTTCTTTACTGTAAGAGCGGCAAGGATGTGGAATTCCCTTCCACAGGCGGTGGTCTCAGCGGGGGGTATCGATAGTTTAAAAAAACTATTATGTAAGCACCTAAATGACCGCAACATACAGGGATATACAATGTAATATTGACATATAATCACACACATAGGTTGGACTTGATGGACTTGTGTCTTTTTTCGACCTCACTTACTATGTAACTTACCTGCCAATTTAGCCCGCGCGGTGGTCCGTTTCTTTACAGCGCATGCGCCGATGATGACATTGGCGCACTACAAGCACCGTTTAGGAGATCTTTCCACTACCTATAGGTAAGCCTTATTCTGGGCTTACCTATAGATAAAAGACAAACAAAAGGGTTTACAACCACTTTAAGGACCGAGCCGTGTTTTGAGATTTGGTGTTTACAAGTCAAAATAATTTTAGTTTTTTTGCTAGAAAATTACCCCCAAACATATTTTTTCAGACACCCTAGAGAATAAAAAGGTGGTCGTTGCAATACTTTGTCACGCCATATATGTGTAGCGGTCTCGCAAGCGCAGTTTTTTTTTTTTGGGGGGGGGGGGGGGGAGAGATACACTTTTTTAAATTAAATATGGACCACCGTAAAGTTAACCCAATTTTTTGTGAAAGATGATGTTACGCCGAGTAAATTAATACCCAACATGTCATGCTTCAAAATTTGCGCCCGCTCGTGGAATGGCGGCAAACTTTGACCCTTAAAAAGTCTCCATAGGTGACGTTTAAAAATTTTTCTACAAGTTACCGGTTTTGAGTTAGAGGAGGTCTAGTGCTAGAATTGTAGATCTCGCTCTAATGATCGTGGTGATGCCTCACGTGTGGTTTGAACACAGTTTTTCATATGCGGGCTCGACTTGCGTATGCGTTCGCTTCTGCGCGCGAGCACGTCGGGACGGGGCGCTTTACATTTTTTTTTTAATTTTATTTTTTTTTTTTTTTACACTGTCTTTAGCAAAAAAAAAATTGGATCACTTTTATACCTATACAAGGAATGTAAACATCCCTTGTAATAGAAAAAAAAAGCATGACAGGACCTCTTAAATGTGAGATCTGGGGTCAAAAAGACCTCCGCTCTCATATTTACACTAAAATGCAATAAAAAAAAAATGAAATTTCAAAAACAAATTTTTTTTTTTTTCTACAAAAAAAAAAAATCCCTTTTTAATCATTCAAACGTCACTTCCGCCATCCATTGGTGTGGAGCGAGTGGGGGGGCCATCTTTCCCTCACTCGGCTCCATGTCTGTCAGGACCCGATTTGTCTCCTCCGTTAAGCAGGAGAGGCCACCGAAGCGTGGCGGGAGGGGGGGGGGCGCCCTCTCCCGCCCCTGATAAGTAATTTCGCAGCGAATCCACTGAGACCACTTTTATCTGAAAGCTGACCGCCCGCTTTTGAAGAGGATACCGGGGTTATGGCAGCTAGCTGCTGCCATAATAACAGTATTCCCCTTCATACGCCGGGCGGTCAGCAAGGGGTTAAAGAACACATAAGTGAAAAAAAATAAAAAGAACACCTAAGTGAGCAAAATTTCTTATGGGATTCCTATTCTGTAACACTAGGTGATAACAGAATGGCCCAATCATAAAGCAAAGCATGGCAACAAGTAAACCAATGAAATGCCCCTCCCTGTTCATATACCCTTAGTCCTTAATACTGCCCCCTTTTAGCATTGATGACAGCGTGCCATCTTTTGTTATAGTTGTCTATGAGGCCCTGAATTCTTGCAGGTGGTAAAGCTGCCCATTCATCTTGGTAAAATGCCTCCAGGTCATGTAGTCTTTGGTCGTCTTGCATGAACTGCACGTTTGAGATCTCCCCAGAGCGGCTCGATGATATTAAGCTCAGGAGACTGAGATGGACCACTCCAGAACCTTCAACTTTTTCTGCTGTAACCAATGGAGGGTCAGCGTGACCTTGTGTTTATGGTCACTGTCGTGCTGGAATGTCCACGAGCGTCCCATGCGCAGCTTTCATGCAAAAGAATGCAAATTGTCTGCCAGTGTTTTCTGATAACATGCTGCATTCATCTTGCCATCAATTTTCACATGATTTCCTGTCCCTTTAGCGCTCAACCCCCTCACCTCCCCCCCTGAAAACAACAGTGTGTCACCACCATGCTTCACAGTGGGGATGGTATTTTTGTGGCTATAGGCCTTGTTGATCCCTCACCAAACATGGTGCTTATGGTTGTGACCATAAAGCTCTATGTTGGTCTCTTCACTCCAGATTACAGTGTGCTAGAAGCTGTGAGGTGTGACAAGGTGTTGGGCATATTGTAAGCGTGCTTTTTTGTGACATTGGCGCAGTAAAGACTTCTTCTTTCTGGCAGCTCGACAATGCAGCTCATTTTTGTTCTAGTATCATCGTATTGTGCTCCTTGAAACAACGTCGCCGGTTTTTTCCACGGCAGCCTGTATTTCTGAGATTACCTGTGAAACCACCCAAAAACGGAACTTCCACTTTTCGGATCCCCTCCCCCCCTCCGGTGTCACATTTGGCACCTTTTAGGGGGGAGCAGATACCTGTATAATCCAGGTATTTGCTCCCACTTCCGGGCATAGATCGCAGCAGTATCCGTGGCGATCTACGCCATGTCTGGCCCCTCCTCCGCCCCCACCCCCCACGCTGTCTTCTGGGAAAGACACAGGTCCACCAGTGAGATCGCGGAGCGCGACTCGCGCATGCACAGTAGGGGACCAGGCTGTGAAGCCGCAAGGCTAAACTTCCTGATTCCCTTACCAAAGATGCCGGCGCCTCCACCGCAGCCGAGGGACAGATCGGATGAGGACATCGCAGGCGCCCTGGGCAGCTAAGTGCCCTGATATTAAAAGTCAGCAGCTGCAGTATTTGTAGCTGCTGACTTTTTAAATTTTTTTTTTTTTTTTTTTTCCGGCGTAACTCCACTTTAAAGACCGGAAGATTTCCCCCCTTCATGACCAGGCCATTTTTTTGTGATACAGCACTGTGTCGCTTTAACTTACAATTGCGCGGTCATGCTACGTTGTTCCCAAACAAAATTGACATCCCTTCCCCCCCCCCCCCCCCACAAATAGAGCTTTCTTTTGGTGGTATTTGATCACCTCTGCGGTTTTAATTTTTTGCGCTATAAACAAAAAGTGACAATTTTGAAAAAACAATATTTTTTTAATTTTTGCTATAATATCCCCCAAATAATACCAAACAAATCTCTTCCTCAGTTTAGGCCAATATATATTCTACACATTTTTGGTAAAAAAAATTGCAATAAGCGTATATTGATTGGTTTGCGCAAAAGTTATCGCGTCTACAAAATGAGGTACATTAATGGCTTTTTTTTTTATACTAGTAATGGCGCAGATCAGCGATTTTTTTTTTAGGGCAACTGCGACATTGGGGCGGACAGATCGGACATCTAACTGACATTTTTGACACACTTTTTTTTTGGGGAACCAGTGACATTATTGCAGTGATCTGTGCTAAAAATATGCATTGACATTGTACTAATGACACTGGCAGGGAAGAGGGTTGACATTAGGGGCGATCAAAGGGTTAAATGTGTTCCCCCTGCAGGTGTGTGCTAACTGTATGGGGGATGGGCTGCCTGGGGAAACACAGATCCGTCTTCCTGCATAGCAGAAAGACAGGATCTGTGTGTGATCTCTCCTGTCAGAACGGAGATTTGCCTTGTTTACACAGGCAGATCCCTGTTCTGTCACTACGGGGAATGATGGCGGATGGCTGACGGTCATTGGGTCTGCCCCGCCTGCTGGCCAGTGGGCGCACGCCCACAAACTACAGTTCCCGAGCCGCAGTACAATGACGGCGATTCACGTGAGCGTGCCGACCTGCCGCAGTACAATGACTGCGATTCGTGGGAACACGCCGACCTGCCGCAGTAAAATGATGGGGATTCGCGGGAACGTGACGACCTGCCGCAGTACAATGACTGATTCGCGGGAACGTGCCGACCTGCCGCAGTACAATGACGGAGATTCGCGGGAACGTGCCGACCTGCCGCAGTACAATGACGGAGATTTGCGGGAACGTGCCGACCTGCCGCAGTACAATGACGGCGATTCGCGGGAACGTGCCGACCTGCTGCAGTACAATGACGGCGATCCACGGGAACGTGCCGACCTGCCGCAGTACAATGACTGTGATTCGCGGGAACGTGCCGACCTGCCGCAGTACAATGACTGTGATTCGCGGGAACGTGCCGACCTGCCGCAGTACAATGACGGCGGTTCGCGGGAACGTGCCGACCTGCCGCAGTACAAGGTCTGTGATTCGCGGGAACGTGCCGACCTGCCGCAGTACAATGACTGTGATTCGCGGGAACGTGCCGACCTGCCGCAGTACAATGACGGCGATTCGCGGGAACGTGCCGACCTGCTGCAGTACAATGACGGCGATCCACGGGAACGTGCCGACCTGCCGCAGTACAATGACTGTGATTCGCGGGAACGTGCCGACCTGCCGCAGTACAATGACTGTGATTCGCGGGAACGTGCCGACCTGCCGCAGTACAATGACGGCGGTTCGCGGGAACGTGCCGACCTGCCGCAGTACAATGACTGTGATTCGCGGGAACGTGCCGACCTGCCGCAGTACAATGACTGTGATTCGCGGGAACGTGCCGACCTGCCGCAGTACAATGACTGTGATTCGCGGGAACGTGCCGACCTGCCGCAGTACAATGACTCCGCAGTACAATGACTGTGATTCGCGGGAACGTGCCGACCTGCCGCAGTACAATGACTGTGATTCGCGGGACCGTGCCGACCTGCCGCAGTACGACGGCGGTTCGCGGGAACGTGCCGACCTGCCGCAGTACAATGACTGTGATTCGCGGGAACGTGCCGACCTGCCGCAGTACAATGACTGTGATTCGCGGGAACGTGCCGACCTGCCGCAGTACAATGACGGCGGTTCGCGGGAACGTGCCGACCTGCCGCAGTACAAGGTCTGTGATTCGCGGGAACGTGCCGACCTGCCGCAGTACAATGACTGTGATTCGCGGGAACGTGCCGACCTGCCGCAGTACAATGACTGTGATTCGCGGGAACGTGCCGACCTGCCGCAGTACAATGACTCCGCAGTACAATGACTGTGATTCGCGGGAACGTGCCGACCTGCCGCAGTACAATGACTGTGATTCGCGGGACCGTGCCGACCTGCCGCAGTACGACGGCGGTTCGCGGGAACGTGCCGACCTGCCGCAGTACAATGACTGTGATTCGCGGGAACGTGCCGACCTGCCGCAGTACAATGACTGATTCGCGGGAACGTGCCGACCTGCTGCAGTACAATGACGGCGATCCACGGGAACGTGCCGACCTGCCGCAGTACAATGACTGTGATTCGCGGGAACGTGCCGACCTGCCGCAGTACAATGACTGTGATTCGCGGGAACGTGCCGACCTGCCGCAGTACAATGACTCCGCAGTACAATGACTGTGATTCGTGGGAACGTGCCGACCTGCCGCAGTACAATGACTGTGATTCGCGGGAACGTGCCGACCTGCCGCAGTACAATGACTCCGCAGTACAATGACTGTGATTCGCGGGAACATGCCGACCTGCCGCAGTACAATGACGGCGATTCGCGGGAACGTGCCGACCTGCCGCAGTACAATGACGGCGATTCGCGGGAACGTGCCGACCTGCTGCAGTACAATGACGGCGATTCGCGGGAACGTGCCGACCTGCCGCAGTACAATGACGGCGATTCGCGGGAACGTGCCGACCTGCCGCAGTACAATGACGGCGATTCGCGGGAACGTGCCGACCTGCCGCAGTACAATGACGGCGGTTCGCGGGAACGTGCCGACCTGCCGCAGTACAAGGTCTGTGATTCGCGGGAACGTGCCGACCTGCCGCAGTACAATGACTGTGATTCGCGGGAACGTGCCGACCTGCCGCAGTACAATGACTGTGATTCGCGGGAACGTGCCGACCTGCCGCAGTACAATGACTGTGATTCGCGGGAACGTGCCGACCTGCCGCAGTACAATGACTGTGATTCGCGGGAACGTGCCGACCTGCCGCAGTACAATGACGGCGGTTCGCGGGAATGTGCCGACCTGCCGCAGTACAATGACTGTGATTCGCGGGAACGTGCCGACCTGCCGCAGTACAATGACTGTGATTCGCGGGAACGTGCCGACCTGCCGCAGTACAATGACTCCGCAGTACAATGACTGTGATTCGCGGGAACGTGCCGACCTGCCGCAGTACAATGACTGTGATTCGCGGGAACGTGCCGACCTGCCGCAGTACAATGACTGTGATTCGCGGGAACGTGCCGACCTGCCGCAGTACAATGACTGTGATTCGCAGGAACGTGCCGACCTGCCGCAGTACAATGACTGATTCGCGGGAACGTGCCGACCTGCCGCAGTACAATGACTGATTCGCGGGAACGTGCCGACCTGCCGCAGTACAATGACTGATTCGTGGGAACGTGCCGACCTGCCGCAGTACAATGACTGTGATTCGCGGGAACGTGCCGACCTGCCGCAGTACAATGACTCCGCAGTACAATGACTGTGATTCGCGGGAACGTGCCGACCTGCCGCAGTACAATGACTGTGATTCGCGGGAACATGCCGACCTGCCGCAGTACAATGACGGCGATTCGCGGGAACGTGCCGACCTGCCGCAGTACAATGACGGCGATTCGCGGGAACGTGCCGACCTGCTGCAGTACAATGACGGCGATTCGCGGGAACGTGCCGACCTGCCGCAGTACAATGACGGCGATTCGCGGGAACGTGCCGACCTGCCGCAGTACAATGACGGCGATTCGCGGGAACGTGCCGACCTGCCGCAGTACAATGACGGCGGTTCGCGGGAACGTGCCGACCTGCCGCAGTACAAGGTCTGTGATTCGCGGGAACGTGCCGACCTGCCGCAGTACAATGACTGTGATTCGCGGGAACGTGCCGACCTGCCGCAGTACAATGACTGTGATTCGCGGGAACGTGCCGACCTGCCGCAGTACAATGACTCCGCAGTACAATGACTGTGATTCGCGGGAACGTGCCGACCTGCCGCAGTACAATGACTGTGATTCGCGGGAACGTGCCGACCTGCCGCAGTACAATGACGGCGGTTCGCGGGAATGTGCCGACCTGCCGCAGTACAATGACTGTGATTCGCGGGAACGTGCCGACCTGCCGCAGTACAATGACTGTGATTCGCGGGAACGTGCCGACCTGCCGCAGTACAATGACTCCGCAGTACAATGACTGTGATTCGCGGGAACGTGCCGACCTGCCGCAGTACAATGACTGTGATTCGCGGGAACGTGCCGACCTGCCGCAGTACAATGACTGTGATTCGCGGGAACGTGCCGACCTGCCGCAGTACAATGACTGTGATTCGCAGGAACGTGCCGACCTGCCGCAGTACAATGACTGATTCGCGGGAACGTGCCGACCTGCCGCAGTACAATGACTGATTCGCGGGAACGTGCCGACCTGCCGCAGTACAATGACGGCGATTCGCGGGAACATGCCGACCTGCCGCAGTACAATGACGGCGATTCGCGGGAACGTGCCGACCTGCCGCAGTACAATGACGGCGATTCGCGGGAACGTGCCGACCTGCTGCAGTACAATGACGGTGATCCACGGGAACGTGCCGACCTGCTGCAGTACAATGACGGCGATTCGCGGGAACGTGCCGACCTGCTGCAGTACAATGACGGCGATCCGTGGGAACGAGCCGACCTGCCGCAGTACAATGACGGCGATTCACGGGAACGTGCCGACCTGCCGCAGTACAATGACGGCGATCCGCGGGAACGTGCCGACCTGCCGCAGTACAATGACGGCGATCCGCGGGAACGTGCCGACCTGCCGCAGTACAATGACGGCGATTCGCGGGAACGTGCCGACCTGCCGCAGTACAATGACGGCGATTCGCGGGAATGTGCCGACCTGCTGCAGTACAAAGACGGCGGCTGGTCGGCAAGTAGTTAAGCTTTACGTATTGCTGCAGCTTCTAGTGCACATTGTGAGAAACACGGGGTGCAGTGAAAAAAGTAATTCAGGACTAAAAAAAAAGGAAATGGATGGACGTATTTGCTGCTCCACCTATTGTATTCTGAAAGATGGTGGCTTTGAGAGCATGTGACCTGCACCACTTTGGTGCTTGGGCCAGCAGAGATTCGCTAGGCTTCGGTCCTTATCTGATGGCTGTGGGGTGTCTCACTACTCCCCCGAATCACCACTACAGATGATTTCAGTGCTGGCTGAGGAGCTGTAAGGGAGCACAACTAATGGGGGTGTATGGGCATCACATGGATGCAGAGGCTTTGTCGCCTGCATGGTGTAACTGCGTCTCTTTGTGGGTTGAATTATTAAAACACATGCGCTTTTATTTTTACATGGGGGGGGGGGGGGGGGATGGAAAACCGTATAGTAAATATATCTCCTATAGAAAGCACTATAGAGGTGAACTGGTGAAGGCTGGTTCATACCTTGCTGCTTTGTGTGCAGCCACTAGGTGTCCTCAGCTGGTCACCTGTCCGGTTTCCTTTCTATGTTGTGTAGCGGACGTTGCAGTGTAAGCCGACTACAGTATTTGTAACCAATGTAACATACATTTTAATGAGGCTGAAAGAGGAGAGATCTTTACTCACTTAAATCACTAAGATCTTCCAGAGCAAGGCAAAACAATGCCGAATTCTGCCACCCCACCCCACGCCACGCAGGAGGAAAAATAATTCTTCCTTCCTGACCTCCCACCAAGGACAGTTGATTTTAAAATATTGCTGTGCTAAAGATCATTTCTGATCAGTCAAACAAATATCTGTGATCGATTAAAACTGTTATTTCAAATAGTTTGATCGTTTTACTGAAAATATCAATATAAAAAAAATAAAAAATCACAAAGTGCAGAACAATGATGTTGATATTGCAGAGCTCATCTCTGGGCAAATATAAGCTCCCCCTCTAATTCTATGCTGCACATTTTTTCCCATTAGTTTGAAAGTTATACAGAATACTTTTTATTAAAGTGGACCTTCAGTCATTTTTTTTTTCAACTTTTCATCTATTAAATATTTTGCCCTTATCGTTTTTAAAGGGGTTGCAAACCCTTGTGTTTTTTTTCTCCTTAATGCATCCTATGTGAGCAGACTGCAGTTCCTCTTTAATCCCAAGGGGAAATTGGGAAATTATTACGAAAAGAGACACACTTAACAAAGACAACACAACATCACAACAATAGACTGAACAAGATACAAAAACGCAACAAAATTACCAATAACAGCCATTAGCACCAAATAAAATTAAAACCACACTACAAATAAAACATCCATACAACATAGAATAAATGGCACAGATTAAAATAACAGACAATCAAACTACCAAATACACCACTTTCGCTAACACCACCCCCAAATAATAACCAACATAATGTCAACATACTATAAAAACACACAATCCTGATCATAAACAACCAGAATTAGATCTTCTCCTCCAGCCCTCCCAGAAAAGAATTGTATATCTTGATGGCCACAGGCAAAAATGATTTTCTGTGTCGCTTTTGTGGTGCATCGTGGGTGTAACAATCTGTCACTAATGGTACTCCGCAGACTGACCAGCGTATTGTGGAGTGGGTGGGAGGAGTTGTCCACGATTGAATGTAACTTGAACAACATTCTTCTATCCAACACTGTTGTAAAGGACTCCACCTATTTCAATGCAACAACATCACTGGCCTTGTGAATCAGTTTGTTGAGTCTGTTGGTGTGGGACACCCTAAGCCTGCTTCCCCAGCATGCCGCCGCCTACAGGAGAGCGCCGGCCGCCGCCTACAGGAGAGCGCCGGCCACCGCAGACTCGTAAAACATCTTCAGAATTGTCCTGCAGATGTTAAAGGGCCTCATTCTCCTGAAAAAGTAGAGGCGGCTCTGGCTCTTCCTATAGAGCACCTCAGGGTTCCTGCTCCAGTCCAGCTTATTATCTATGTGCACCCCCAGATACTTGTATCTCTTTACTACCTCCACATCCACTCCTCGGATGGAGGTTGGGGGTCACTGGTTGCTTCCTCCTTTCTGAAATCCACAGCCTAGGTGTGAACAGAGCCTAGGTTTCAGATGATTAACCTCACACCTTGTGACAAAGTTCTCCACCACAGTCCTATACTCAGTCTCTTCCCCATCCCTGATACATCCCACTACCGCAGAGTCATTAGAAAACTTCTGAAGATGGCAAGACTCTGGTAGCTGAAATCAGTGGTGTAGACAGTAAAAAAGGGAGAGAGAGAACTGTCCCCCTGTGGGAACCCCAATATTGCTGATCCCCCTTTCTGACAGTCTTGCAAATCCACATACTGCGGTCTTCCTGTACGGTAGTCTACGATCCATGAAACAAGGAAAACATCAACCTGTATTGTTGCTAGCTTCTCGACCAAAAGATCCAGCCTGATAGTAATGAAATCACTGGAGAAGACAAAAAACATGACCCTCACAGTGCTTGCTGACTTATCTAGGTGTGCATACATGTGATTTAACATGAAAATTATAGCATCCTCAACTTGCCTAAGTCCACCTCTGGTCGACAATAGCCTCTTCTTGAACCAGAATGATGACCTCACCCCTGGACAGGCAATTGCCTCTTCTTTATACTTAGTATAGGACTCTGCTGCACTGGCAATAGTCTCTAATGGATCCTGGGAGAGGACTCTGCTGGATCGGCAATAGCCTTTTGTGGATACAGAGAGAGGACCTGCTGGATTGGCAATAGCCTCTGGGGGATCTAGAGAGATCAGCAATAGTCTCTTCTGGATCCTGGGAGAGGGCTCTACTGGATCAGCAATGTTCTCTTCTGTATCCTGAGAGAGGGCTCTACTGGATCAGCAATAGTCTCTTTTGGATTCTGAGAGAGGGCTCCGCTGGATCAGCAATAGTCTCTTTTGGATTCTGAGAGAGGGCTCCGCTGGATCAGCAATAGTCTCTTTTGGATTCTGAGAGAGGGCTCCGCTAGATCAGCAATAGTCTCTTTTGGATCCTGAGAGAGGGCTCCGCTAGATCAGCAATAGTCTCTTTTGGATTCTGAGAGAGGGCTCCGCTAGATCAGCAATAGTCTCTTTTGGATCCTGAGAGAGGGCTCCGCTAGATCAGCAATAGTCTCTTTTGGATTCTGAGAGAGGGCTCCGCTAGATCAGCAATGGTCTCTTTTGGATTCTGAGAGAGGGCTCCGCTAGATCAGCAATAGTCTCTTTTGGATTCTGAGAGAGGGCTCCGCTGGATCAGCAATAGTCTCTTTTGGATTCTGAGAGAGGGCTCCGCTAGATCAGCAATAGTCTCTTTTGGATCCTGAGAGAGGGCTCCGCTAGATCAGCAATTCTCTCTTTTGGATTCTGAGAGAGGGCTCCGCTAGATCAGCAATAGTCTCTTTTGGATCCTGAGAGAGGGCTCCGCTGGATCAGCAATAGTCTCTTTTGGATTCTGAGAGAGGGCTCCGCTAGATCAGCAATAGTCTCTTTTGGATTCTGAGAGAGGGCTCCGCTGGATCAGCAATGGTCTCTTCTGGATCCTGAGAGAGGGCTCCGCTGGATCAGCAATAGTCTCTTCTTCATCCTGAGAGAGGGCTCCGCTAGATCAGCAATAGTCTTTTCTGGATCCTGAGAGAGGGCTCCGCTGGATCAGCAATGGTCTCTTCTGGATCCTGAGAGAGGGCTCCACTGGATCAGCAATAGTCTCTTCTTCATCCTGAGAGAGGGCTCCGCTAGATCAGCAATAGTCTTTTCTGCATCCTGAGAGAGGGCTCCGCTAGATCAGCAATAGTCTCTTCTGCATCCTGAGAGAGGGCTCCGCTAGATCAGCAATAGTCTCTTCTTCATCCTGAGAGAGGGCTCCGCTAGATCAGCAATAGTCTCTTCTTCATCCTGAGAGAGGGCTCCGCTAGATCAGCAATAGTCTCTTCTGGATCCTGAGAGAGGGCTCCGCTAGATCAGCAATAGTCTCTTCTTCATCCTGAGAGAGGGCTCCGCTAGATCAGAAATAGTCTCTTTTGGATTCTGACAGAGGGCTCCCCTATATCAGCAATAGTCTCTTTTGGATTCTGAGAGAGGGCTCTGCTGGATCAGCAATGGTCTCTTCTGGATCCTGAGAGAGGGCTCCGCTAGATCAGCAATAGTCTCTTCTGGATTCTTGGAAAGGGCTCCACTGGACTGGCAATAACCTCTTCTCGATCCAGAGAGAGGACTCAGCTGGATCAGCAATAGTTTTTTCTTGAACCTGAAAGAGGACCACACCTCTGGACAAGCAATAGCCTCTTTTGGAACCTTGGAGAGGACTCAGCTGGATCAGCAATAGTTTTTTCTTGAACCTGAAAGAGGACCACACCTCTGGACAAGCAATGGCCTCTTTTGGAACCTTGGAGAGGACTCGGCTGGACTGGCAATAGTCTCTTCTGCAACCTAGAAGAGGGGACCGGCAATAGCCTCTTCTGGAGTCAAAAAGAGGACCCCACCCCTGGGCAGCCAGTATGTATGCTCAACATCACGTAGGCAGTGACATGGACACCTGAAGAAGTACCCCACCTCCTGTAAGCAGAAAAATAGAGAAGGCTGAGGCCTGGTGGTTTTACATGACTAATACAGTGAGGGGAAAAAGTATTTGATCCCCTGCTTATATTGTTTGCCCACTGACAAAGAAATGATCAGTCTATAATTTTAATGGTTGGTTTATTTTAACAGTGAGAAACAATAACAAAAATATCAACAAAAACGCATTTCAAAAGTTTTATGAATTGATTTGCATTTTAATGATTAAAATAATTATTTGACCCCTTCGCAAAACATGACTCGGTACTTGGTGGCAAAACCCTTGTTGGCAATCACAGAGGTCATATGTTTCTTGTAGTTGGCCACCAGGTTTGCACACATCTCAGGAGGGATTTTGTCCCACCCCTCTTTGCAGATCCTCTCCAAGTCATTAAGGTTTCGAGGCTGATGTTTGGTAACTCGAACCTTCAGCTCCCTCCACATATTTTTCTAAGGGAATAAGGTCTGGAGACTGGCTAGGCCACTCCAGGACCTTAATGTGCTTCTTCTGGAGCCACTCCTTTGTTGCTTTGGCCGTGTGTTTTGGGTCATTGTCATGCTGGAATACACATCCACGACCCATTTTCAATTCCCTGGCTGAGGGAAGGAGGTTCTCGCCCAAGATTTTACCGTACATGGCCCCGTATAATCGTCCCTTTGATGCGGTAAAGTTGTCCTGTCCCCTTAGCAGAACCCCCCCCCCAAGCATAATGTTTCCACCTCCATATTTGACGGTGGGGATGGTGTTCCTGGGGTCATAGGCAGCATTCCTCCTCCTCCAAACACGACAAGTTGAGTTGATGCCAAAGAGCTCGATTTTTTTGGTCTCATTTGACCACACCACTTTCACCCAGTTCTCCTCTGAATCGTTCAGATCTTCATTAGCAAACTTCAGACGGGACTGTACATCTTTCTTGAGCAGGAGGACCTTGTGGGTACTGCAGGATTTCAGTCCTTCATGGCGTAGTGTTACCAATTGTTTTCTTGGTGACTATGGTCCCAGCTGCCTTGAGATTGACAAGATTCTCCTGTGTAGTTCTGGGCTGATTCCTCACCGTTCTCATGATCACTGAAACTCCACGAGGTGAGATCTTGTATGGAGCCCCAGACCGAGGGAGATTGACAGTGATTTTGTGTTTCTTCCATTTCTGAATAATTGTACCAACTGTTACCCTCTCTCCAAGCTGCTTGGCGATGGTCTTGTAGCCCATTACAGCCTTGTGTAGGTCTACAATCTTGTCCCTGATGTCCTTGGACAGCTCTTTGGTCTTGGCCATGGTGGAGAGATTGGAATCTGATTGATTGCTTCTGTGGACAGGTGTCCTTCGTTTTTTTTTTTTTTATACAGGTAACAAGCTGAGATTAGGAGCGCTCCCTTTAAGAGTGCTCCTAATCTCAGCTCGTTACCTGTATAGAAGACACCTGGGAACCAGAAATCTTGCTGATTGATAGGGGATCAAATACGTATTTAACTCATTAAAATGTAAATCAATTTATAACTTTTTTGAAATGTGTTTTTCTGGATATTTTTGTTCTGTCTCTCACTGTTAAAATCGACTATTAAAATTATAGGCTGATTATTTCTTTGTCAGTGGGCAAGCGTACAAAATCAGCAGGGGATCAAATACTTTTTTTCCCCCTCACTGTACTTTAGGTGAGTCAAAAGGTATTTTAATGTGTGTGTGTGTGTGGGGGGGGGGGGGGGGGTTGAAGGGATTGGTTGTGTGTGTGGGATGGGGGGAAAAGTAATAGTCCAGAGATCACCTTTAATCACTTGTTTGCAATGACCTGAACCTATATCGGTCACAAATCGCTATGTGTATGATTGGTGGGTAGAGGAATCACAGGCGAGTTTGTTGCTGCAAGAATTAGAAGGTTATGTTTTGGCAGTCAGCGTATATAGTTTTGTCATTTTCCTCTTCCTTCCTTTGCCAAATGATTGTCATTCCGCTGCATTCATTCTCCTCTCTCCCGCTGCTGTAACATGCGATGCTTGTCTCTCTTTTTCAGAACCCCGACATTGTCCTGGTCCACTATCTCAATGTCCCAGCCATCGAGGACTGCGGGAAGATCTGCGGGCCGATTCTCTGCTCCACCAGCAGTGACCGCAAGGAATGGATGAAATGGAGCAAAGAGGAATTGATCAGTCAGCTCAAACCCATGTGTAAGCACTAAGGGCCCCTGGGGCGGGGGGGGGGGTTCAGGGGGCCATTCTGCTCATCATAATAATCAGATGCTAATGTAGCGTTGTATTCGAGGATAAATTCTGCTTTGGAACATGCTACATGTTCCACCCGTATTTAGTGTGCAACATGTAATATGTTCCAGCTCCTGCCCCTTCTCTCCCTCCTGATTTCCCCCATCCCTGGACAGTGGGCTGGGGATCTTCTCCCTGCACCTGCTGTTACTTTTTGAAAACAGGGCTCCACCCACACAGCCGCGTCATTCAGCCGCTCGTGGAATGGCGACAAACTTTGACCCATAAAAATCTCCATAGGCGACATTTGAAAAATTCTACAGGTTGCATGTTTTGAGTTACAGTGGAGGTCTATGGCTAGAATTATTGCTCTCGCTCTACCGATCACGGCGATACCTCACATGTGTGGTTTGAACACCGTTTTCATTTGCGTTCGCTTCTGTGCGTGAGCTCGTCGGGACGGGTCGCGTTTTAAAAATTTATTTTACCTTTTTTTTTTTTTTTTTTTTTTTCACTTTTTAAAAATAAAAAAAAATCGTGTCACTTTTATTCCTATTACAAGGAATGTAAACATCCCTTGTAATAGAAAAAAAGCATGACAGGACCTCTTAAATATGAGATCTGGGGGTCAAAAAGACCTCACATCTCATATTTACACTAAAATGCAATAAAAAAAAAAAATGTCATTTAAAAAAATGAAAAAAAAAAAAAATGGCCCTTCTCAGAGTTATGGGCAGAAGTGACGTTTTGACGTTGCTTCCACCCTGCAATGATATGGAGACGGGTGGGGGCCATCTTCCCCTCACTCGTCTCCATGTCAGGCCACAGGAAGGATCAGATTGCCTCCGCCTCGCGGCAGAGGGCACCGGATCATGGTGGTGGGGGCCCTCTCCTGCCGCTGATTAAAAGTGATCTCGCTGCGAATCCACCGCAGAGACCACTTTTATCTTACACCGGACCGCTCGCTGAAGAAGAGGATACCGAGGTTATGGCAGGTAGCTGCTGGCATAATGCTATTCCTCTTCAAACAGCCAACGTATAACGACAGTGGGCGGTCCGGAAGTGGTTAATCTACAACTGCTATGATGCTGCACATGTGATCAGTTATGACACCAGCCATTGGATGGCTTGACAGTACAACTAATGGGAGTGTTACATTTCTGGCATGTGTCGGAAAGATAACCGTTTTATGGATGGGTTTAGTTCCGCTTTCAGACTATGTCATTGGGGGGTGGTGGGGGGGCTTGTGTTGATAATGGAGAGTCACATGGCACTGATCTATGAGGTCACCAGTTCACCTTTCTGTCTCGTCCACAGTTCACGGCATTAAATGGTCCTGCAGCAACGGAAACGGAACCAGCGAATTCTCCATAGAACAGCTCGTGCAACAGACGCTGGAGACGCACCAGGCCAAGCCGCCTCCTCGCACTCACACTTGTCTGTGTAACACCAATCTGGGTGAGTGTGTGACGTCTCGTCCAGCCTCAGAAGTGGGGGCAAAACAAGTTGTGTGCATGCCTGCAGATGACCTCTTTGAAGTGTTACTAAACCGACAACAGAACAATCAGTCTGTATATGCAGGAAAACATGCTTGTTATACTCACTGTGGAACCCTAAGGGGTTAATCCTCCACATTGTGTGAAAAAGGCTGTTTAATCCTGTCTTCTCTGATCCTACCCTTCTTTTACTGTCCCCAATCCATTTCCTGATAGAGCAGCACCCTAGGAGGCACTCTGCGCATGCTCAGTTTGGTGTGCATTGCTAGAGTTGTTTTTTTTTTTTTTTTTGTTTTTTTTTTTTTTTTTTGGGAGGGTGCATGTGAGCATCACAGGGCCAATCAGCACTGTCCAGACAAAGTCAGGGGTCATGCAGCATCATAGGACAATCAGAGCTAAATGAAAACTGCCTATGGGCAGTGGTAGTGTGTGGGCATTAATGCCCACCCATTTGCTGCTGCACGTTTGTATTATGTGGACGATAATAGGTTAGGAATCAAGAGATAAAGGGATTGGGAGCCACAAGGACATGGGGGCAATTGGACTATCTATCTATTTCCTGGATTATGGTAAAAGTTCTAATTATCTTTACCTTTAGCAATTCACTACAGAGGCCACGCTCATTTTCCAGGTTAGGAATCCAGTAACCAGGTATCTGACGCGTGAAAAAAAAAAAATGGCCGACTTATTGGGTAACTCCATGGGCAAATTCCAGAAAGTTTGGGATTTCTTGATGACCTTTCAAATGACTTTAATTGCTCTCTGTTGACAATATAACACTAGTTTTTTTTGTTTTTTGTTTTTTTTCTTTCTATATATACCTCAGGAAATTGGGAGAACTTTCCCGGCCGTGAGGTTCTATCTACCCCCTTTACACCATACATTCCCACTCTTTTTCCTGCTACTGGTCTTTCTTTTCTCATGTTCTTGTCTCATACTTTTTAATACCGTATGGTTCTTTCTAGATGATTCCAACTTGGCAGTTAGGTTACCCAGACATTTGATATGTCGTATACATGGGTGGTCCGGCTCTGCACCGTGGTCATGCAGGCTGCATCCCTCACCCTATGAATATACTTTATCAGGCCATCATATCTTCCCGTAGCTAGCCTGTATGTACTCTATTGAGACTATCGTGTGATTTGGGGAGTCGGCGCCTCTGGACTGTGACTGTAACTTTGTCAAATTCTTTGTATCCAGCCATTGCTTTTTGACTTGTAAAACTTTAATGGAAAACTATTTAAACAGAAAAATAAAACTGTAAAAGGGTCAACAGCGGCCTTTAGTTTAACCCCTTAGCGTCAATCGTACGCACATATATTCGGCCTCGGCTTTAAGGGGTTATATCGGGATGATATCTGCAGCTGCAGGCATCACCCTGGTACCAAGTGTTAGAAGATATACAAAAAAAGTGTAGCGCTATAAACTCCAAAAAAAATTTAAGTAAATATATGGTGTTTAGACACCGTATAAAGTGTATATCAAACTGTTAAATGTTATTGTCAAAAACTATGATGTACTATATATGGTACAAATGCTGTGTACACATTAAAAAACAAAGTGAATAGACAATGCAATATTAGTGTGAACTACTTAATACACTGTGTACATATATGTATAATATAAATCTGAAGATGATAAAATAAAGTCCAAAAAGTACAAATGAGGTTGACACCACTTAGAGATAATATAAAGTACAGTCCACCGATATTGTTGAGAAGATATGAAATAAAAGTGAAGAAGCCACCACCGAGGGCCTTAGGGGGCTTACCGAAGGCAAATAAGTAGAAGGGACCAATGTCAGCCTGAATATTATGGTTAGGGGATCGGCTGGATCAAACAGGCAAGTGGAAGTATGGAAGCGACAAAAGTGGGCAGGAAAGCTGTTGGTTCAAAAGCCGTCACTGAAGGCATCAAGAGGCTTACCAGAGGTTGTTGACTTGGGAGGACTTGCGTCATCCAAGTCAAAAAAGGCTTGATGACCAACGGCCAAGATGATAGGTCTTCTCTGATATCCTCAATGGTTTCCAAACCAAGATGGCAATTGAGCCTCTACAGTTACCCACACGGCATACAAATTATACTCCAATAAAGGCCACAAACGGGTATTCGTACATCATGCGAGAAATAAATAAAAAAACTCACATAGTGTGATAACGTAAGCACTGTTTGTTTTAAAAAAATTATCAAAAATAGACACACATATTAGAAGATCGTCAAAGGCACAATATTCAAATAGCGGTAATTGTGAGGGGTCCACCCAACGCGTTTCTGCTAAAGAGCCGTCATCTGGGTACACTGGTACCGTTTTTTGAGAGAGAACGGTCGGCTCTTTAGGGATAACAACCAATGTGGCTAAGAGCCGCTCGGCTGTTATCCTAAAGGAGCCGGAGTTGTCCCTTCCACCGCTGTTCCTGGGTTTTCCTTTCCCAAAAGAAGACCCGATCTACGATCCGGCACTTCCGTCGGCTAGAGAGACTGGAACAATGCCGGAAACGGCATTGTTCCAGTCTCCTATGTAAAAACACGGAAGCGACATCACTACGTCACTTCCGGTTTACTCGGCTGCTGATGGCGCCGTTTTAAAAAAAGTTACAGTATTCAGAATCGTCGTTTTTTGCGATCTGAATACTTTGAAGTGCAAAGGGGGGATTTGGGTCTTTTTGGACCAGTGATTCTTAATCCTGTCCTCAACTACCCCCAAGAGGCCATGTTTGCAGGTTTTCTTTTATCTTGCACAGGTGCCATAAATGTTGAGGGCTTGGTATTTTGGACAGCTATTTTTTATCTAAGAGAAATTCCCAAAACATGGCCTGTTGTGGGTACTTGAGGACTGAGGTTGAGAACCACTGTTTTAGACCCCCGATCCCTCCATAAAGAGTACCTGTCACCACTTATTGTCACAAGGGATGTTTACATTCCTTGTGACAGCAATAAAAGTGATTGGAATTCTTTGTTTTTTTTTTTTTACATTGTCACTTTTAAAAAAATTTTTTTTGAAAGCGCCCCTGTCCCCGCGAGCTTGCGCAGCAAAGAAACTGCATGCGTAATTCGCAACCGTGTATGTAAACGGTGTTCAAATCACACATGTGAGGTATCGCAGCGATCATCGGTGTGAGAGCAATAATGCTAGCAAAAGACCTCCTCTGTAACTCTATGGTAACTGTAAAAAAAAATGGATATGGAATATGGATTTTAACTTGTAAGCAACAAAAGTCAGAAATAGGCTTAGGCGTATAAGGTATAACATCGCAATGAGATGTCTGGTTTCATTGCTTATATTTCTGGTTAGCTTTGTGGCCAGTTGGAACAGCACAGTGGCTAAACCACAGCCTGAAGAGGCTTATGCAAACGCAGATGGAGGGTTTCGGGGTTTGTGCTTTTCATTATTTACCTATTCCCGGCATTTATAAAGTGCAATTCCAACTAACGCTAAGCCTAATCTATTTAGCCCTGTAAAGCAAAAATCGCTGTGCTTGGCTGTTCTGTAGCCACTCTGGTCCCACGCTGAGCTGGCGGTGGGAGTGTGCAGGAGAGACAGCCGAAAACTGAACCCCTATAGTAACTCTATGGGTGACGTCATTTCCCAGCCCTTGTCAGTTCTCTCCTGCACACCGCATCTGCTTCTGGAGACCAGAGCTGAACGGCTGCAGAATAGGTAAGAATAGCGATTTTTGCTTTTACAGGGTTAGATAGATTAGGCTTAGAATGTGGCAGAGAGTAGGTATAGCGGTTTGACTGGAATTTCACTTTTAACGCAGCAATTTACATACAGTATATTCACATCTGTGCCTGCACTCAAGAAGCTTACAATCTAAGCTCCCTATCTTACATGCACACATATTAGGGCCAAATGGCATGACCTTAGCGTATGGGAGCAAACCCATGCAAGCAAAGGAAGAGTATGCAAACTCAATGTAGATAGTGTACTGGCTTCAAACTGATAATTCCAGTGCTGGAAGGCAAGAAGTGCTAACTACTAAGCCTCTGTGCTGCCCACAGTTGAGTATCCCTTGAAGAGGCTTTCTACAAGCTTGTAGAGAAAGTTGTGGAAAATGTAGTAAACTCTCACTTGTGTTCTTCCTTAGGATCAGCGGGCGGCGTCCCTCACAAATGCACCAGTACGAAGCACCGTATCATCTCTCCGAAGGTGGAGCCTCGACTGTGTCCCTTCCCTGCTCTCACAGAGGTCCAGAACATTTCATCATCCTCAGCAGAACCCGACCAAGGCAAAGAGCGGAGGCCAGGAAATAAGGGTATCAAGACGCCTTTGGGGAATGACCCCAGCTCCTCACATTCCTTCCCTGAACTCCCCGACACCACCCAGGCCTCACCACCACTGGCACTCTCCAATGGCTTCTACACTGACCGAGAACTAGCTGGGGTCACCATAACCACCACCCCTGGTGTTCCCGGCATCAGCGCAGTGCTAGTGATGACCGGAATCCCCGAAAAGCCCCTGGCATTGACACCAAGCCAGCATTTGATGCCAGCTGATAATGGAACCCAGCCTGCCACTGTACCAGTCGGTATTTCCCTTCTGCCCTCACCTGTGGAGGGCCTTCTGCTTTCCTCATCTCATAGTCTGGAGGTAGCAATGGAGGCAGCTTCTGGGGGCAGCGCTGGAACTTTCGACCCCGACTCCTTCCTTAATAGTCCAAAGGAGGGACAGACTTATGGAGGAGCAGCTAAAACAGAGGGGTTCAAGACAGAGTTACACGATGGAAGGGTCACAGGGTCCCAAGTCAGTAGTCTTATGGAATCTAGCGAGCTGACACAATCGGACCCGGTTGCGAAGGTAGAGGAGGAGAATTCCGCTGTGGAGAAGACCAGGATGGAAGAACAGAGTGACAAGGCGGAGGAAAGCCTCAGCCATAGTTCAGAGGTGGAGATGGAAGATTCAAGGGAAGGACAGGTCAGTTCCAGCGATGACGTCCAGGCAGAAGTCGTGTCCTCTGTTGAAACTCAGGAAGATAGTGAAGCTCCAGGAAGCCACATGAATGACCTTTACTCCATCATCCAGAATGACTTGAGCTCTTCCTCTGGCGCTTCCAGTGTCCACATGGAGCTCTCTGCCGAAAACTTCAATATCTCTTTTGACAGTCAATTTCCTGACCTCATATCTGACCTGATGACGGAGGAATCTGCCCCAGGGGGGTATGAGCAGTTCGGTGACCCTCAGGCCAGTTCTTCTCCAGTCGTGGCTGTCTACGGGCAGCAAGTCCAACAACAAACTCCACCTCAGCCAATGCAGCCCATGAACACGGGAACCACAGCAGTGACTGATTCATTTCCAGAGGCGGGTGATGGAGCCATAGGACTAGTGGGGATCACTGACTTTTCACCAGAGTGGTCCTACCCAGAGGTAATCCATCTCTGTCCACTGTCTCGTTTTTTTTGTGTAAAGCCGAGTGCTGCTTGCTTTAGGGGCCCGGGTCTACCTATGGCTGATATTTCCATTTTGGGTCTGTGTTTGATTGGATCGCTCACTGCCTTCTTTTTTGTTGCCAAGGACTATGAGGGGACCTATTCATTAGGTATGGTGGGCAAAGCCATGCAAATCATTCTTTGCACCTGTACATCCAGAGCCTCTGGTTTATAGACCAGATACATCCTAAATATAGAGCCATTTATCCAACTGTCCATCCAGAGTCTCTGGTTTTATAGACTGGATACATCCTAAATATAGAACAATTTATCAAACTGTCCAGCCAGAGCCTCTGGTTTATAGACCAGATACATCCTAAATATAGAGCCATTGATTCAATTGATTCAACTGTTCATCCAAAGCCTCTTGTTTTATAGCCCAGATACATCCTAAATATAGAACCATTTATCCTACTGTCCATCCGGAGCCTCTGGTTTATAGACCGGATACATTCTAAATATAGAGCCACTTATCCAACTGTCCATCCGGAGCCTCTGGTTTATAGACCGGATACATTCTAAATATAGAGCCACTTATCCAACTGTCCATCCGGAGCCTCTGGTTTATAGACCGGATACATTCTAAATATAGAGCCACTTATCCAACTGTCCATCCGGAGCCTCTGGTTTATAGACCGGATACATTCTAAATATAGAGCCACTTATCCAACTGTCCATCCGGAGCCTCTGGTTTATAGACCGGATACATTCTAAATATAGAGCCACTTATCCAACTGTCCATCCGGAGCCTCTGGTTTATAGACCGAATACATTCTAAATATAGAGCAATTTATCCAACTGTCCATCCAGAGCCTCTGGTTTGTAGACCAGATACATCCTAAATATAGAGCCACTTATCCAACTGTCCATCCGGAGCCTCTGGTTTGTAGACCTGATACATCCTAAATATAGAACCATTTATCCAACTGTCCATCCAGAGCTTCTGCTTCACAACATAGGTACATTCTATATAAAGGTGCTTGTAGTTTCCATTCTCCTCCCTCAATCTTTCTGCCTCTTGCACCCACTATGGTCTCACTCTCCTCTTTGTTCCAAAACAGGGTGGTGTCAAGATTCTCATAACGGGACCATGGGTGGAGGACTCGGACTCCTATTCCTGTGTGTTTGATCATGTGACTGTCCCTGCATCTCTTATCCAGTCAGGAGTCCTGCGCTGCTACTGTCCAGGTGAGAATCTGCTCTGTGTAATTATATGCAATAAAGAAGTAGTTTAATTCAAAAATATTTAAATCTTATTTCCCAAGGAGGAGACCAAGTTCATAATCGCACTTGGTCACATTCATAGCACTTGTTCGGTTCCAAAGCAGCGTGGTTGGACAGTTAGTCCCCTGCTGTCTGATCACGCTGTTCAAAAGGAGTTTGATTTGTGATGGACATCGTTAGTCTCTGGCTTGAGACCAGCGCTGCTATTAGGACCACACAGCCCGCGGGTCTGTGTGTTCATCTGCAGCTACTGGTGAATATGCAGCCCCGGCGGATGGATCACACAGTGTTGTGTAGAGGACAGATTAGTGCTCCAGGGCTGTGTCATATGTGGCACTGGCCTGAGATCGCTGAGCATTCATTTATATGAGAGAAAGATCACATGGTACTGTGTGATCCATCTGCCAGGGCTGTGTATGTGTAAAAGCAGCCACAGATAGACACACAGAGCTGCAGTGCTGAGTGATCTGTCACTATTAAGACGGAACAATCAGCCCTGCCTGTTAATTTATAATAGTAATATATCATTCAGAGCTGGGACTCTGTCTCAATGTCAGAGGTTGTACATATACAGGGTGCAGGTGTTTCGTCAGATTAGACGACCCGTCAGAATGTGTAACTGAAGTGACGTTTCGTCGCCGCCATCTTGCTACACCCCGCACTCCTCCACAGTAAGGATACACTGAGAAGGGGGCAAGCGGACATCTTGTTACACCCACCATAGTTTTGCGTTTTGCATTTTACATTTTTTTTAACAGTAAACTGAGTTTATATAATTAAATGCAGTACTTACAACTCCCTGTGCATGTTTACATGTTGAATTTTAAAAGCAGCCAACTTCTGTCCGATTAGAAAACCTGAAAGATCCGCACGCTTGCCGTAGGTTTTAGAGTTCAACTTCTAAACAGTAAGACGACGTTATAAGTACTGTATTTCACTAAACTTAGTTTACTGTTAAAAAAAACGTGTACAATGCAAAACTCCAGTGGGTGTAACAAGATGTCCGCTTGCCCCCTTCTCAGTGTATCCTTGCTGTGGAGGAGTGTGGGGTGCAGCAAGATGGCGGCGACGGAATGTCACTTCCGTTACACTTTCTGACGCATCGCCTAATCTGATGAAACACCGGCAAATACTTTACACAGAGTCGCAGCTATTCTGAGTAGCAAGCTATTGTGGATTGCTTTTTCAGAGGAGTGGTAAACACAGACGCAGCCAAGCATCGAGTATTTACACATGACGGGTTTCATTTTAGGATCAGAAAAAGGATAAGTCTAGTTCCCCTATGTAGGGCTATAGGAAGAACAAGTAGGCTTGAATGGCCTAACCCCAAGAATGGGGCTGTTTAAGGCTACCCTAGGGAGTGATCGCTTCCATACATCAAATGGGCTTTGTTATGACTCCCAGAAATCTTCTCGTTGTGGGTTTTCCATGCTGGGAGCTAAGCTCTGGTAGTTTTCGAGGTAACTCCAACTCTCGCCCTCACTGTAAACATAGATTTAACCTTCCATATAGCCCTTTCTTTAACCTCAGCCCTCCCCATCCTTGTAAACCTAGCCCCAATACTAACCCTCCTTGTAAAACCAGCCCTTATGCTAATCCTCCATGTAACCTCAACCCGAACTCTTCTTGTAAACCTATGCCTAACCCTCACTGTGCACCTAGCCTTAATACTAATCTTCCTTGTGAGCCTGGGCCCAGCCCCCTCCTTGCGCGAGCCTGGGCCCAGCCCCCTCCTTGCGCGAGCCTGGGCCCAACAATAAATCCTCATTGTAACCCCAACCCTTGCCCTAAGACTCGAGCTGTAACGCTAACCCTCCCCGTAACTATAACAATATCCCTCTTAACACTTTAAGATTTTGTGCCCTCCTCATAACAATGATGGGTCCACATTGGCTGTCGCTCCCTTGCTGTGTCTGCTGCCATCTCAGAGATTTTTTTAGTGTATAGAGTCCTTTCTTTTTGGCCATTGAGTGGATCCTGTACACACACTCACTGTCCTTGCACCCAGCTCCATTCATTTTACTTCAGTTGCCAGGAGTGGGCTGGGAGTAGACATTGCACTGTACATGCGCAGTGCACACATAATGAGAAATTGCTAGTAGCTAGAGAGAAGATTTATTTTTTTTTTTTTCCCCTGCCAGAAAGCTCTGCTTCCTAGCAAATTTTTTTTTTTTTTTTTTAATCCAAAATAGCAATTTTTTAAAACCGTGTTTTAACTAGCATGTACCCTGTTTTAAGTTACAGTCTACAACCTAGTTCTGTTACCGTACAGTCCTGTACATTATAAATACGTTTTATTGATCTAAGGATACTAATGCTAGTCCCATGTTTTGCCATCTCTGACTGCAGCTCATGAAGCCGGCCTGGTCACCCTGCAGGTCATCCAGAACCAGCAGGTCATCTCGCACTCCGTCATCTTTGAGTATCGCGCTCGTAACTTCCTGTCCCTGCCCAGCACCCAGCTGGACTGGCTGTCCCTGGACGGTGAGTAACCATACACTGCGCTGATATATGCACTATGTGCCTACTCATTTAGTAGCTGAAAGGAGCCCATTTGCAGCCTGAATTATTTGTGTTGTGGATTCAGTTAGATGCTTTGTTGGTGTTAACAGTGGTTAGCACTTCCACCAGGTAGCAGTAGGGGTCTACAGGTGCACCAAATGGAAACAAAAAATTCAGGATGCACTTAACTGAAAACGAAAATGATAGTTTTTAAAAAATATATATATATTTTTTTATACATAATTGTATTCAGGTTTTTAATAAAGATCATAAATTTAAATGAATATGAATTTATTGTCCGCCATTATCGGCACCTTTTTTAGCGCAAGAAAAGCTAAAAAAAAAATACAACCATTTAAATTCTATGTATGTCTTCACACTTGTTCGTTAGAAACCTTGCTTTATTTTTGGTCAGTTAAAAAAAAAAACCCTCCAAGAATGCACCTCCATGTTAAAATGCATTGAAAATGCAGCAAGAACGCATCAGTAATGCACCAGTGTTATGTTTTTTGATGCCGTTTTCGAGTCTCATGATGTATGAAAAACGCACTGTGGTAAAATCTGTTGGGTTTTCAGCACCGTTCTCATCGCCTTTTTTCTCTATCGGCAAATAGCCAAAAACACAATTTTCAGACTCTGAAATTTCAGTGCATCTCTAATGGGGTCGTCTGTTTTGAATCCCACCCACGGCACTACCTGCCTGGAGTTTGCATATTCTCCCTGTGTCTACATGGGTTCCCTCCGGGTACTTCGGTTTCCTCCATCGCTCCAAAGACATGCTGGTAGGTTAATTGGCTCCTGTCTACGCCTGCCTTAGAGTGTAAGCTCCTTGAGGACAGAGATTGGTGTGAATGTAAAATATAAGCGCTGTGTAAAATTACGGCGCTGTATAAGTACCTGTAATAAATTATAGGCAAACCCTTTTTTTTTTTTTTCAATGGTGGATAGGGTAAGGGTGGGTTATAACCCACCTAAGATTTTTATCCACAATTTGTGTCCCATTGTGGAGATTTCACTTCCCTTCCTGTTCAATAGGCAAACGGGAAGCAAGAGGAAATCCCTGCAAATTAAGGGAATTCCTTGGGGACCCCCAGCTCACCGGAACTAGTGTCCCCATTGGAAGATTTCCCCTCCATTACTCCCCCCCCCCCCCCCCCCTTTTTTTTTCTTCCCTCCCCCGGGTGGTCTGGGTGGTACATTTCTGATACCCACCCACCCAGAATTGTCTCGCTGAGATCCTCTTGTGTTCTTCCACCTGTTGATTGCGGCATTATTTACAGGCCCCCACCGCCCCCCCAGCGCAGCAAGGTTTAAATGCTTGTTAAGGGGGTAGAGAAAAATTTGTTAGTTCGACACTTGGGGTAGTAGATAGGACTTTGGAGTCCTTACTTCCAATGTATGGCTACTGGTCCTGCGTTGTATGCAGCTGCTGGATGGAGCCCCATTGTCTTTTTTTTTTTTTTTTTTTCCTGCCTGGAGTGGGGCTTTAATTCCACTACCAGCAGCCTCAACCAATGACCTAGGGCAGGGTGGATCCATGGATTTATACTGTTAATGCCAAATTCTGGTCCTTCAGCATCAGCATATTGTTACAGAAAGCGAAGACCCAGATATGTACCCTCATTTTCCTGATTTTTTTTTTTTTTTTTTTTTTTTCCGATATGTGCCCTCCGTCAAAGTGCCCGCGCATGCGCAGGACGGAGTCACATTCCAGCTTATTTCCCGATCAGCTGGAGTGACGTGACCATGGCGCATGCGCACATCAGAGGAGGCATTTTTCAGCGGGAGAAGGAATTTCAATATTCACAGAGCGGAGGGGGACTCCGTAGTTACGTTCTGCCTCGCTGTTGCAGGGCGGCTTGCGGCTGTGTTGGAGAGCTTGTTTTGTCTGTGTTGCAACCCTTCCCTTAGACACAGGCAACAGGCGCTGATCAAAACACTAAAGCCGCCGTGCAACACTGGCAAAAGGCGACCTTGAGCAGACTGAAACCCCGCCTCCACAACAGCGAGAACTACGGTGTCCCTCCACTCTGTGAATAGCTTTTAATAGTGTCCGTCACATTCTTTCTGCCGTCGAAAAATGCCTCCCCTGATATGCGCATGCGCCATGGTCACGTCACTCCAGCTGAAGCCAAATCGGCTGGAGTGCGTCTCCGTCCTGCACATGCGCGGGAACTTTTCGACGGAGGTTACATATCGATAGAACACGGCACCTTTTTCTGGGTGCCAGTCATCGGCCATTTTTGATGGGCCAGCTTGGGATCATGTCAGTTTTGCACATGCTCAGGAGTGCAGTCATCCCCGTGCACAGGCGGTGTGTGCTGGAATGTAAACTGAGCTAAACATGTCCAGCTCAGTGTGCGTTCTACAGGGGATTGCCAACAGGCAGGTAAGTGTATTTTATTGCAGAAGAGACATTGCGTGCTTACATGTTTTTCCTTGCAGTAAAAACCCTGCCTGCTGTGTGCAATTTTTTTAATTAATTGAAAGTTTCACTATAATGCTTAGTTGAGTAACAAAGCCATTTGACCATGCTTTATGTATATACATGATTTTGTATGAGCCGTATGATTTGCTGTTTGGTTATTTGTGTAACTAATGAAGTGGTCTCTGAGTGTTATGTGTTTATGCTGCAGCCCTCTAAACTTTTCTGGCTACATCTTACAAGATCGTAAGCTAAGTGTTAAGGTTCAGGTGTTCCTATACATTTGGCCATATAGTAGAGCTGCACGATTCTGGCTAAAATGAGAATAACTATTTTTTTTTTTTGCTTAGAATAAACATCACGATTCTCACGGCGTAACATCATCTTTCACATTTTACAAAAAAATTGGGCTAACTTTACTGTTTAGTTTTCTTTTTAAATTCATTGAAGTGTATTTTCTCCCCAAAAATTTGTGTTTTGAAAGACCGCTGAGCAAATACAGTGTGACATAAAATATTGCAACAACTGCTATTTTATTCTCTAGGGTCTCTGCTAAAAAATTTTTTTTGGTCTCTGCGTCCCCCGGCATCTCTTTCCTTCTCCGATTCCCCCCCCCCCCCCTCCCCCCCAAGATCTGTCAGGATGGAGAGTGGAGGAAGAAGCCGGTAGATCTGTCATTTATCGGCTCTTTCCTTTTTATGAATAAACGGTGTCAGTGATCAGTGACTTGTCCATTCATAACTGAGCATCATAAACTGTGTTTACTCTGCTTCAGTTTATGAATGGAGAGGAGCCGCTATCTCCTGTCCATTCATCTTCAGTCCAGCTGAGGTTGCTGAGAAAGGGACTGGGGAATCTCTGTCCTCGGTCCCTTTCCCTGTCTCAAAAGGGAGATATCAGGGGTCAGTTTAGACCCCCGATATCTCACCAAAGCCCCCTGAACAGGGTTGTTTAAAAAAAAAAAAATTGTAAAAAAATATTTAAAAGTAGAATTGTAAAACTAATAAAAAAAAAAAAACCAAACAAACACTGACCGCGTCCACTCCACCCTCCCACCGAGCATAACTATCAATCGACACTCCCAGCAGTTCACATAGGACAGTGTGAACTGCCGCCTAGAGACATGCGATACGGGAACCCGCAGTGGAGTCGCAGAGTTCACGCATCGCTGCAGTGTGACCCGAGCCGAAGGCCCCTTTCACACATACGGACCGTTTTTATCTCATCTGTTCAGTCACGTCAAAACGGATGAACTAATTATCCATTTTTCATTAAAAAAAAAAAAAGTGCCTGGACTGAACTTCAAATACTGTAATATACCGTAGCTGGTTGCTAAAGAGGGGGTCGGGAAGCCGGCCGGCACGTCCTTAATGACCGATGAGTCGTCAGCGGGGCAAGAAAAAAATAGTATGGATTGGGAGTGGAATGTAAAAATGTAAAAAAAAAAATGGTGTGGGGTCCCCTCAAAATCAATACCAGACCCTTATCCGAGCTTGCAGGTCAGGAAAGGGAGGGGACGAGCGAGCGCATGCCCTCAACATGGGGAGGTGGGGGCTCTTCTCCCCCCACCCCAAAGCAGCTTGCACCCATGTTGATGAGGACAGGGGCCTCTTCCCGACAAGCCATGCTGGTGGCCTGCGGGCGGGTGGTTTATCGGAATCTGGCAGCCCCCTTTCACAAGGGGGCTCCCAGATCCCAGCCCCAACACCCCCCCCCCCCCCCCATCGGCTTTGGGCACATTGTACCTTTACCCATTCACCCCAAAAAGCAGTGAAAAGTAAAAAAAAAAAAAAGCCAGTTTTTGACAAGTTTTCTTTATTAAAAAAGAAGCCCCAGGCCGTCTTCTCCTGGTGCCGTCTTCTCCTGGTGCCGTCTTCTCCTGCTGCTGTCTTATTTCTTGCCGCCGGGTACCTGCTAAAAACCAAAAGGCAGCTCTTCTCCTGAGGCTGTCTTCCTCGGTTGTGTTGTCCCCCGCTGTCTGGCACCTCTTTTATATCCATGGGGCGTGGCCATCCGGTGCCTTGTGACGTCATCGGATGGCCATGCCCCATGGCTATATAAGAGATGCCAGACAGCGGGCAACAACACAACGAAGGAACACACCAGGAGAAGACGGCTTGGAGCAATTATTTAATAGAGGACTTGCCAAAAACCGTTTTTCGTGATAATAATTTTTTTATTTTCATTCAGCCGTTGGCGGAAAAACCCCGCTGACAGCTGATGACTCATCGCTTGTAAAGGATGTGGCGATCGGCTTCCCGGCCCCCTCAGCAACCAGCTATATACAGTGTGTTTTGAAGAGGGGGGGGAATGGTAAAAAACGGATGTCAGAGGATTGGATGTAAGCAGATGTTGTCTGCTATCATCAGTTTCGTCCGTTCCATTTTTTTTGACGGATAAAAAAAAAAAAAAAGCTTTCATCCGTTAAAAAAAAACGGATGTTGACGGATGCGGATAAAAACAGATGCAAATGATCATCCATTGTCAACCGTTTTTCCATAGGAATGCATTGATGTCCATTTTTCATCTGTCAACGGATGAATGAAAAACGGACGAACGGTCCGTATGTGTGAAAGGGGCCTAAAAAGAACTAAAAGATACTTTTGTTTATAGTTATCTCTAATGCCGCGTACACACGAGCGGACATTACGGCGGACTTTGCCCGGCGGACTGGATTTCGTCGGACAATTCGATGTGTGTGGGCTCCAGCGGACTTTGTTTTCTCAAAAGTTCGACGGAATTAGATTTGAAACTTGTTTTAAATTTATCCGTTGAAATCGAGTCCGGTCGAAAAGTCCGCCGTCTGTATGCTAGTTCGACGGACTAAAAAGCCACGCTAGGGCAGCTATTGGCTACTGGCTATGAACTTCCTTGTTTTAGTCCGGTCGTACGTCATCACGTACGAATTCGACGGACTTTGGTGGATTGTGTGTAGGCAAGTCCGTTCATTCACAAAGTCCGTCGGAAAGTACGTCGAAAAGTCCGCCGGGCAAAGTCCGCCGTAATGTCCGCTCGTGTGTACGCGGCATAAGCGCTGACAAAGTTGTGATAAATTTGGCATGCTGCCTGTTTTTTGTTTTGACAGCTCTAAGTGAGTAGAGAACGTCTCTGCACTTGTTACATGAGTGAATCATGTAAATGCTGCGTAGAAATCGTGAGGGGGTTGAATTGAGATCGCAATTTTTTTTTTTTACCTTTTTTTTTTTTATCGTGCAGCTCTACCATATAGGTAGGTGTGATGGTCAGGGGACCATATAGGTAGGTGTGATGGTCAGGGGACCATATAGGTAGGTGTGATGGTCAGGGGACCATATAGGTAGGTGTGATGGTCAGGGGACCATATAGGTAGGTGTGATGGTCAGGGGACCATATAGGTAGGTGTGATGGTCAGGGGACCATATAGGTAGGTGTGATGGTCAGGGGACCATATAGGTAGGTGTGATGGTCAGGGGACCATATAGGTAGGTGTGATGGTCAGGGGACCATATAGGTAGGTGTGATGGTTAGGTGTCCATATACTTTTGGCCATATGGTAGGTGTGATGGTCAGGTCACCATATAGGTAGGTGTGATGGTCTGGTGTCCACATACTTTGGTCATATAGGTAGGTTTTATGATCTGGTGTCAACATTCTTTTTTTTGGTCACATAGGTAGGTGTGATGGTCAGGTGTGTGGTTTTTTTTTTTTTTTTTTTTTTTTTTTTTGTTTTTTATTATTACATTTTTATTAGTATTTGACATGTCCATTAAAACAAACTTCATAACATATTCATATTTATAATACAGAAAAAAATAACATACTTATCAGTTTCCACTATGTCCCCCTCCCCAAAAGAAAAAAGAAACCAAACAACCATTGAATGTTGACTTTTTTGTAGCTGTTCTTAATTTTTTGGGTGTAAATTTAGTTTCCTGTTTCTCAAAAGTTGCACGCCTACTTTAAGATCAGTGGTTCTCAACCCTGTGCTCAAGTACCCCCAACAGGCCATGTTTTGGGAATTTCTCTGATGCCACGTACACACGAGCGGAATGTCCGACAGAAAAAGTCAGAATGTGAGCTTTTCATCGTATATTCCGACCGTGTGTATGCCCCATCGGACTTTTTACGTTGAAAATTTGGACGGACTTGGATAGAGAACATGGTTCTAAATTTTTCAGATGGAACCAATTCCTATCGGGAAAACCGTTTTGTCTGTATGCTGTTTATAGGTCGACCGATATGGGTTTTTCTCTGGCCGATGCCGATATTTATTTTTTTGGGCCGATATATTAGGCCGATTATTTATTTATTTATTTTTTTTCCCTTCGTCTCATAAAATCTAACAGTTAGACCCCTTTTACATTGGGGCGTTTTTCAGGCGCTTTTGGGCTAAAAAAAAGCGCCTGTAAAGTGCCTGTCAAACGGCTCCCCTGCAGTCTCAGTGTGAAAGCCTGAGTGCTTTCACACTGAGGCGATGTGCTGGCAGGATGTTAAAAAAAAAAAAAAAAGTCCTGCAAGCCCCATCTTTGGAGCGGTGTATACCACCACTCCTGCCCATTGAAATGAATGCGCACCGCTGCCGAAGCGCCTGCAAAGCGTTTCGGCAGCGGCGCTTCAGGGGCGCATTTAACTCCTTCCTCGGCTGCTAATTGGTTTATAAGCACCCCGCTAGCAGCCGAATAGCGCCGCTAAAATGACGGTAAAGTGCCACTAAAACTAGCAGCATTTTACTGTCAACGCATGCCCGCTCCAGTGTGAAAGCAACCTTAAGTGATACAGAATTTTTTTTTACATTTAAACATTTATTAAACAAAACAAACCTCCAATCAGTTCACTTGTATGTAGAATTTAGATAAAAAAAACTAAAAAAAACTATATCTTAAATATTAAATACACAAAAACAGGTAATCAAAACTTTTGGATGAAAAAATGGGCTAACTTTACTGCTTTAGTTTTTTTTTTTTTTAATTTATTAGTGTATTTTTTCAAAAAATAATGCGTTTGAAAGACCGCTGCGCAAATACTGTATGACATAAAATATTGCAACAACCGCTATTTTATTCCCTAGGGTCTCTGCTAAAAAAAATATATATATAATGTTTGGGGGTTCCAAGTGATTTTCTAGCAGAAAATACAGGATTTTTACTTGTAAGCAACAAATGTCAGAAAAGTTTTAGTCTTTAAATGGTTAAACAGAGAACTTCTACACACAGAGCTCAGTTCATTCATAAGTGTAAACATTGTATCTCTTCAGGTTCTTTTTATCAGATTAGGCTGCCCAGAGGAGGAGAGAAGTCTCTTCACAGAAGATTTCAGGCAACTTGTATTGACTTCTATTACAGAAGTCATTTGCAAGTCCGCTGATATCGGCCTTTTTTATCGGCACAATCGGCTAATGCCGATTAAGTAAAAAACACCAAATATCGGCCAATATATCGGTCGACCTCTAATGCTGTTCTGACGCACCAAAACGACGCATGCTCTGAAGCAAGTACGAGACGGAAGCTATTGGCTACTGGCTATTGAACTTCCGTTTTCTAGTCCCGTCGTACGTGCTGTACGTCACCGCGTTCTGGACGGTCAGTGTTTGTAGCTGTGGACTTTAAAACAAAACAAAACAAAACACGGCCGGAATACCCCTTTTCGGAGACCAGCAAACCTCCACTGATCTCCTGTTTGCAGTATAAACCCGGAGGTGCTCCGCTTTGAGCGCTTCAAATATCAGAATGGACTTTAGAAGCTTCTGCAGCCAGGGAAGAATCTGTTCAGCCATAACCAGTGCCTAATCACCTTCAGCAGAGGTAATATTATTCTCCTTTTGAAGAGAACTGGTCACCAGCACTATGCTATCACCTAGGAGGATTCTAAGTCCCCTTGTAATAGCAATAAAGTTCAACGAAAGGTAATAAAAAAAAATATATAAACAAAAATAGAATTTTTTAAAAAGCCCCCCGGAGCCAATGGCTGGAGTGGGGATTACGGTGTGGGGTTGTTTTTCAGGTGTTGGGCTTGGCCCCTTAGTTCCAGTGAAGGGAATTTATAAGGCGTCAGCATACCAAGACATTTTGGACAATTTCATGCTCCCAACTTTGTGGGAATAGTTTGGGGATGTCCCCTTCCTCCTCCAACATTACTGCTCACCAGTGCACAAAGCAAGGTCCATAAAGACAAGGATGAGGGAGTTTGGGGTGGAGGAACTTGACTGGCCTGCACAGAGTCCTGACCTCAACCCGATAGAACACCTTTGGGATGAATTAGAAGGGAGAATGCGAGCTAGGCCTTCTCATCCAACATCAGTGCCTGACCTCACAAATGCACTTCTGGAAGAATGGTCAAACATTCCCATAGACACACTCCTAAACCTTGTGGACGGCCTTCCCAGAAGAGTTGAAGCTGTTATAGCTGCAAAGGGTGGGCCAACTCAATATTGAACCCTACGGACAAAGACTGGGATACCATTAAAGGTTTTGTAAAGGCAGAAGGTTTTTTTTTTTATCTTAATGCATTCCATGCATCAAGATAAAAAGCCTTCTGTGTGCAGCAGCTCCCCTAATACTTACCTGAGGTTCCTCTCCTATGCTGAAGCCACTGCTGGGAGCCGATCACGTGACCAGACCTGAGCGGCAGAGTGTCCAGCCATGTCCACAAATGTCTCGGCCTTCCTAGATTCTCCTTCCTGATTGGCTGAGAGGGTCGCCATTGGCTCACGCTGCTGTCAATCAAAGTCAGCTAGCCAATCGGGAGAGAGGGGGCTGGCTGGGGGGGGGGGGGGGTCCATGTCTGAATGGACATAGGGAGCTGTGACTCGCCTCGGGTGCCCCAATAGCTTGCTGTGGGGGGCACTAAACAGGAGGGGAGGGGCCAGCGGCACTGAAGAGGGATCTGAGAAGAGGAAGATCTGAGCTGCTCTGTACAAATCCACTACAGCAGAGCAGGTAAGTATAACATGTTTGTTATTTTTATAGGGGGGGGGGGGGGAACCACAAGACTTTACCATCACTTTAAAGTTTATGTGCGTGTAAAGACAGGCATCCCAATACTTTTGACATTCTAGTGTATGTGCACTAAGGATCAAATGGCTGCAGCACTGAAAGGGTTAATGATAGAGAAGTCCAGTCTAATACTAATGGAAGAACTAACCCGCTCCCACCCCCATTCTAAATCCCATACTAACTACCCTGTAATGGAAGGATGTGTATATTTACCTATTATGAGGGCGCTCCGGTCTGGTCACGTGATCGGCTCCCAGCACTGGCTTTAGTATAGAGGAGAGACAGCTGACAATAGTAAAGCCTATGAGGTGATGTCATAGTTTAGGGCTCTGCAACCGTTTGTCGGCGATCTCTCCTCTCCCATGAAGCCGACCGCTGAGAACATCATGAGATGGGACCGGAGCTACTTCAGAATAGGTAGGTATAGACCGCTTCCTTTTATGCAGGGTAGTTAGTATAGGGCTTAGAATGGGGTTGGTTGCAGGTTTAAGCTTAGATAGTATTTGAATGGACTTCTACTTTAAGAATACAGTATTTAACCACTGACGTCTGACATCTGACTTTCACTGGGAATATCTGAATGATTCCTGCAGCTACAGGCATCGTTCAGATATCCTCTTTTTCAGCCGGCGATTCTCTGCACGGTAAGAATGATCATAGCGGAAGTTCAGCCGCTAGATCGTTCTTACAGGCGACGGGAGGGGACATCAAAACCCCCCCCCCCCCCGGGCTCTCCCGTGCCTTCAGGCACCCGGAGAAAGAATCGTCCGCCGCCGGATGACCAGTTATCTCTATGACCGTCGAAAGCCCGGGCGCGACTTATGACGTCACGTCCGGGCCGCACTTGTAAACAAAGCCGCATCTCATGCTTTCCAGCCTGGAGGAGAGATGGGGGGGGTCTTATTGACCCCGCATCTCTCCATAAAGAGGATCTGTCACACACCATTCCTATTACAAGGGATGTTTACATTCCTTGTAATAGGAATAAAAGGTGAGCAAAAAAAAAAAAACTATAAGAGAAAGTGTAAGAAAAAATAAATAAAAATAAAGTAAAATAAGCAATAAAAAAATACATTTTAAACGCTTCCCTGTACCCGGTAGCTCGCGCACAGAAGCGAATGCACACGTTAGTTTCGCCCACATATGTAAACCACGTGCATCAGAGCGAGAGCAATAATTCTAGCACTAGACCTCCTCTGTAACTCTAAACTGGTAACCTGTAAAAATAAATAAATAAATAAAAAAATAAAAAAAATTAAAGCATCACCTATGGAGATTTTTAAGTACCGAAGTTCGGCACCATTCCATGAGTGTGCGTAATTTTTAAAACGTGACATGTTGGGTATCTATTTACTCGGCGTAACTTCATCTTTCACATTCAACAAAAGAATGGGGCTAACTTTACTGTTTTTTGTTATTTTCTAATTCATGAAACTTTTTTTCCCCCCCAAAAATAGCGTTTGAAAAATTGTTGCGCAAATACCGTGCGACATAAAAAGTTGCAACGACCGCCATTTTATTCCCTAGGGTGTCTGCTAAAACAAAACATATATAATGTTTGGGGGTTCTGAGTAATTTTCTAGCAAAAAAAATTATGATTTTTACATGTATGAGAGGAGTGCCAGAATAGGCCCGGTATGGAAGTGGTTAAAAATGCCTGTAAAAAGGCACACACATGATTGGACTGTTTAGTATAATGTCTCGAACATCATTTCCTTTTGTTGTTGGCTCAGAGTCCCACTTTAAGACAGGAAAGGAGTAATAAGCTCAGGACGGGTGTTCATACAGAGCTGCATAGAGCTGCCGTCTCCTACTGGCATTCAGGATGAAAAGGGTTAAAAGTGGATAGAAACAGAACTAAGATGCCCGGTAGATACATACCCCCATTACAGCATCGCTCTGTCTGCCCTCTCCTGAAGAGCAGACCTAGGAAGGGGGTATAGTGAGATCCTCACCGCCTCCCTAACCCCCCCCCCCCCCCCGCCCCCCCTCTGAATGCCAGGTCGCCCTCCCATGCCAGGTCTAGAGGCGCCAGGCTGCGAGGGGTGGCAGGATCCTCCATTTCTATTTTCGTCCTTCATCTTTCAGCGCCCGGCAGCAACCTGAATCCCACCCAGGACTATTTTCCTAGCTGTGGAAGGACACAGTGACGCTGGTGGCATGCTTACCATTCCCAGCGCAGCGTGACATGGGCACAGAACAGCCCGCTCTCTAGAAAGCAGCTGGCTTTAACTTACGGTGACGTGAAAGAGAGGGGGGGGGACGTCCCAGGGGGGTGACAACTCCGAGACTGTTTATAGAAAGTCCTCAGTGTCCTCTGTCACAGACCAAGGGATGTTAACTATTGAGGTGCTGGAATCGCCCTGCAAGGGGAGGGACAAACTCCTATCCCTTTCCATATGTGTCACCCTGCAGGAGGAGGACAGACTCATATCCCCTTCTATATGTGTCACCCTGCAGGAGGAGGACAGACTCATATCCCCTTCTATATGTGTCACCCTGCAGGAGGAGGACAGACTCATATCCCCTTCTATATGTGTCACCCTGCAGGAGGAGAACAGATTCCTATCCCCTTCTATATGTGTCACCCTGCAGGAGGAGAACAGATTCCTATCCCCTTCTATATGTGTCACCCTGCAGGAGGAGAACAGGCTCATATCTCCTTCTATATGTGTCACCCCGCAGGAGGAGTACAGACTCATATCCCCTTCTATATGTGTCACCCTGCAGGAGGAGAACAGACTCATATCCCCTTCTATATGTGTCACCCTGCAGGAGGAGAACAGACTCATATCCCCTTCTATATGTGTCACCCTGCAGGAGGAGAACAGACTCCTATCCCCTTTATATGTGTCACCCTGCAGGAGGAGAACAGACTCCTATCTCCTTCTGTTTGTGTCACCCTGCAGGAGGAGAACAGACTCCTATCTCCTTCTGTATGTGTCACCCTGCAGGAGGAGAACAGACTCATATCTCCTTCTATATATCTGCAGGAGGAGAACAGACTCCTATCCCCTTCTATATGTGTCACCCTGCAGGAGGAGTACAGACTCCTATCCCCTTCTATATGTGTCACCCTGCAGGAGGAGTACAGACTCATATCTCCTTCTATATGTGTCACCCTGCAGGAGGAGAACAGACTCATATCCCCTTCTATATGTATCACCCTGCAGGAGGAGTACAGACTCATCCCCTTCTATATGTGTCACCCTGCAGGAGGAGAACAGACTCCTATCCCCTTTATATGTGTCACCCTTCAGGAGGAGTACAGACTCCTATCACTTCTCAGTCTGTGTCCCTCTGCCAGTGTAGGGAGTCGGAGGTCAGTGGAACGTTGAGTGTTTTTCCAGTGTAGAGTTACATTTGGATGATTTGATATATATGGCATCTGTACGCAGGATGAAATGGTTGCAGGGTGTAAGGTGAGTTGTCGCCCCCCCCCCCGTCCCCCTCCACCTTCTCCTCTTGCGTCTGATCCCCCCCCCATATTAATCCGATCTTCTTAAGTGATTGTGTTGGACCTCCTGTCAATGAAAGAGAATTGGAAGGGGGAGGGGTGGTGGCGCGCTCGTTGCGTGGTAATTTATAGCTAGACGGACAGACATGAAATGATCTTAGCCTCTTATTAGTGGTAAATCCTGTTACACCGTCTGCTGATCATGTACAGTCTTCCTCCAGCTGGATCAGAGTTGCGTAGAGAAGCGTTTCTCAGACCGTATGCTCCGAGTTCCCCCGTCTTGTCAGGCCTTACCTTACTGTACTCATCAACGAAAACTAAAATGAATTCAAGAGGTGGCTTAGATGTCACTTGTCTTAGAAATGCCATACGGGAGGCCAGCGCTGGCAGCGACGGTTAGCGGGGGGCATGGTGCAAACAATTTGACAGTGCCTGATTGTCCATTTACTGCAAGCTTGTGTATGATCCCAACAACACGTACTGCTCTAGACTCAGATTTTTGAGGTGGATTCTCATTAGGTGACTTGCTTAAAGGATCACTCAAGATACAAACGTTGATTTGAATAGAGTAGGAACCCAGGCCTTCTCTTCAGGCTTGCAAAGTTGTACAGGTTCCTCTCCTGGACTGAAAATGCTTATTCTGGTTTCTCAGCAGATCCCCAGCTCCTTGGTTCCCCCGTCCAGCAGATCCCCGGCTCCTTGGTTCCCCCGTCCAGCAGATCCCCGGCTCCTTGGTTCCCCCGTCCAGCAGATCCCCGGCTCCTTGGTTCCCCCGTCCAGCAGATCCCCGGCTCCTTGGTTCCCCCGTCCAGCAGATCCCCGGCTCCTTGGTTCCCCCGTCCAGCAGATCCCCGGCTCCTTGGTTCCCCCGTCCAGCAGATCCCCGGCTCCTTGGTTCCCCCGTCCAGCAGATCCCCGGCTCCTTGGTTCCCCCGTCCAGCAGATCCCCGGCTCCTTGGTTCCCCCGTCCAGCAGATCCCCGGCTCCTTGGTTCCCCCGTCCAGCAGATCCCCGGCTCCTTGGTTCCCCCGTCCAGCAGATCCCCGGCTCCTTGGTTCCCCCGTCCAGCAGATCCCCGGCTCCTTGGTTCCCCCGTCCAGCAGATCCCCGGCTCCTTGGTTCCCCCGTCCAGCAGATCCCCGGCTCCTTGGTTCCCCCGTCCAGCAGATCCCCGGCTCCTTGGTTCCCCCGTCCAGCAGATCCCCGGCTCCTTGGTTCCCCCGTCCAGCAGATCCCCGGCTCCTTGGTTCCCCCGTCCAGCAGATCCCCGGCTCCTTGGTTCCCCCGTCCAGCAGATCCCCGGCTCCTTGGTTCCCCCGTCCAGCAGATCCCCGGCTCCTTGGTTCCCCCGTCCAGCAGATCCCCGGCTCCTTGGTTCCCCCGTCCAGCAGATCCCCGGCTCCTTGGTTCCCCCGTCCAGCAGATCCCCGGCTCCTTGGTTCCCCCGTCCAGCAGATCCCCGGCTCCTTGGTTCCCCCGTCCAGCAGATCCCCGGCTCCTTGGTTCCCCCGTCCAGCAGATCCCCGGCTCCTTGGTTCCCCCGTCCAGCAGATCCCCGGCTCCTTGGTTCCCCCGTCCAGCAGATCCCCGGCTCCTTGGTTCCCCCGTCCAGCAGATCCCCGGCTCCTTGGTTCCCCCGTCCAGCAGATCCCCGGCTCCTTGGTTCCCCCGTCCAGCAGATCCCCGGCTCCTTGGTTCCCCCGTCCAGCAGATCCCCGGCTCCTTGGTTCCCCCGTCCAGCAGATCCCCGGCTCCTTGGTTCCCCCCGTCCAGCAGATCCCCGGCTCCTTGGTTCCCCCCGTCCAGCAGATCCCCGGCTCCTTGGTTCCCCCGTCCAGCAGATCCCCGGCTCCTTGGTTCCCCCGTCCAGCAGATCCCCGGCTCCTTGGTTCCCCCGTCCAGCAGATCCCCGGCTCCTTGGTTCCCCCGTCCAGCAGATCCCCGGCTCCTTGGTTCCCCCGTCCAGCAGATCCCCGGCTCCTTGGTTCCCCCGTCCAGCAGATCCCCGGCTCCTTGGTTCCCCCGTCCAGCAGATCCCCGGCTCCTTGGTTCCCCCGTCCAGCAGATCCCCGGCTCCTTGGTTCCCCCGTCCAGCAGATCCCCGGCTCCTTGGTTCCCCCGTCCAGCAGATCCCCGGCTCCTTGGTTCCCCCGTCCAGCAGATCCCCGGCTCCTTGGTTCCCCCGTCCAGCAGATCCCCGGCTCCTTGGTTCCCCCGTCCAGCAGATCCCCGGCTCCTTGGTTCCCCCGTCCAGCAGATCCCCGGCTCCTTGGTTCCCCCGTCCAGCAGATCCCCGGCTCCTTGGTTCCCCCGTCCAGCAGATCCCCGGCTCCTTGGTTCCCCCGTCCAGCAGATCCCCGGCTCCTTGGTTCCCCCGTCCAGCAGATCCCCGGCTCCTTGGTTCCCCCGTCCAGCAGATCCCCGGCTCCTTGGTTCCCCCGTCCAGCAGATCCCCGGCTCCTTGGTTCCCCCGTCCAGCAGATCCCCGGCTCCTTGGTTCCCCCGTCCAGCAGATCCCCGGCTCCTTGGTTCCCCCGTCCAGCAGATCCCCGGCTCCTTGGTTCCCCCGTCCAGCAGATCCCCGGCTCCTTGGTTCCCCCGTCCAGCAGATCCCCGGCTCCTTGGTTCCCCCGTCCAGCAGATCCCCGGCTCCTTGGTTCCCCCGTCCAGCAGATCCCCGGCTCCTTGGTTCCCCCGTCCAGCAGATCCCCGGCTCCTTGGTTCCCCCGTCCAGCAGATCCCCGGCTCCTTGGTTCCCCCGTCCAGCAGATCCCCGGCTCCTTGGTTCCCCCGTCCAGCAGATCCCCGGCTCCTTGGTTCCCCCGTCCAGCAGATCCCCGGCTCCTTGGTTCCCCCGTCCAGCAGATCCCCGGCTCCTTGGTTCCCCCGTCCAGCAGATCCCCGGCTCCTTGGTTCCCCCGTCCAGCAGATCCCCGGCTCCTTGGTTCCCCCGTCCAGCAGATCCCCGGCTCCTTGGTTCCCCCGTCCAGCAGATCCCCGGCTCCTTGGTTCCCCCGTCCAGCAGATCCCCGGCTCCTTGGTTCCCCCGTCCAGCAGATCCCCGGCTCCTTGGTTCCCCCGTCCAGCAGATCCCCGGCTCCTTGGTTCCCCCGTCCAGCAGATCCCCGGCTCCTTGGTTCCCCCGTCCAGCAGATCCCCGGCTCCTTGGTTCCCCCGTCCAGCAGATCCCCGGCTCCTCGGTTCCCCCGTCCAGCAGATCCCCGGCTCCTCGGTTCCCGCGTACAGCAGATCCCCGGCTCCTCGGTTCCCGCGTACAGCAGATCCCCAGCTCCTCGGTTCCCGCGTACAGCAGATCCCCAGCTCCTTGGTTCCCGCGTACAGCAGATCCCCAGCTCCTTGGTTCCCGCGTACAGCAGATCCCCAGCTCCTTGGTTCCCGCGTACAGCAGATCCCCAGCTCCTTGGTTCCCGCGTACAGCAGATCCCCAGCTCCTTGGTTCCCGCGTACAGCAGATCCCCAGCTCCCTGGTTCCCGCGTACAGCAGATCCCCAGCTCCTTGGTTCCCGCGTACAGCAGATCCCCAGCTCCTTGGTTCCCGCGTACAGCAGATCCCCAGCTCCTTGGTTCCCGCGTACAGCAGATCCCCAGCTCCCTGGTTCCCGCGTACAGCAGATCCCCAGCTCCCTGGTTCCCGCGTACAGCAGATCCCCAGCTCCTTGGTTCCCGCGTACAGCAGATCCCCAGCTCCTTGGTTCCCGCGTACAGCAGATCCCCAGCTCCTTGGTTCCCGCGTACAGCAGATCCCCAGCTCCCTGGTTCCCGCGTACAGCAGATCCCCAGCTCCCTGGTTCCCGCGTACAGCAGATCCCCAGCTCCCTGGTTCCCGCGTACAGCAGATCCCCAGCTCCCTGGTTCCCGCGTACAGCAGATCCCCAGCTCCCTGGTTCCCGCGTACAGCAGATCCCCAGCTCCCTGGTTCCCGCGTACAGCAGATCCCCAGCTCCCTGGTTCCCGCGTACAGCAGATCCCCAGCTCCTTGGTTCCCGCGTACAGCAGATCCCCAGCTCCTTGGTTCCCGCGTACAGCAGATCCCCAGCTCCTTGGTTCCCGCGTACAGCAGATCCCCAGCTCCCTGGTTCCCCCGTCCAGCAGATCCCCCGGCTCCCCCGTCCAGCAGATCCCCCGGCTCCCCCGTCCAGCAGATCCCCCGGCTCCCCCGTCCAGCAGATCCCCCGGCTCTTAGTAGTACCCCCAGCCCTGCTGATACCACACTCAGCAGTGCCGTGTGTTTTTTTTGTTTTTTGTTTTTTTTTTGGTTTTTCTGTACTGGTCCATTGGGAAGTTTTTCCCTTCACTTCGCATTCTAGAAAAGTGAACAAACTTCTCTAAAGTCATTGAAATCCTTTTCCTAAGCTGGCCATCGATGGATCTAAATTAGATCTGTTCAGAATGAAATGGCCAAATTTTGATCAATGTGTAGCCGTCCCTGCTCCATGGAACTCGTTTTGTTAAGGTCAAGGTTCCGTTGAACGGGAATGTTGGAAAACGTTGTCGATCGGTAGCTGCAGCTGCTGATCAGTGTATTCTGACAGCGAAGAGTCCCAGTGTCAGAATACAATGTCCCAGAGAAAGGAACTGTTCTCAGTCAGTGTTGATGGGGGCAATGCCTCCCGAAGCGCTATTGTGTTCTGCCGGCTGGGGTGTGGGGAGCCTTCCTGAACAGCAACACAATGATTCCAGCAGTAATCGCTTGCAAGAAATCCAACAGGCTGGTTGTACCCAAGTCAATTGATGGGATCGTCTTGGATACAATCATCCAGCTCATAGATGGATTGAATAGCGGCCTGTTCAGCAGGAATCCATGTATGACCGAAATAAGTCCTGCTGAAGGTCGTATAATTCCAGGCAGCCATGTGTAGATCAGATACAATCCTTGCAGTCAGTCCTTGTCTGCAGATACAGTGTAGATGGTGGATAAGTTGAATGTAAACGGTGCAATGTTTACACTGATCTTGGCTTATGACCTCAGCTTTCTCGTCTCAGAGAGAGGGCAGAAAACCCAGCCTAGTATCCATGGATTTAAAGTGGAACTTCACTCACACAATCAACATTGATAATTTTTAATCCTCATGCTGCTAGCCTTCCTAAATAGATAGGAAAATATATCCTATTTACTTGTTTTGTTTTTTTTGTTTTTTTACATCCGTTACTTCCTGGTTTCTTGCCTAAGCAAATGATGTCATACAACCCAGGAGTCTTCAGGAGAGGAGGAGGGCTTTTCTCAGCCAAGCACGCCTTCCTGTATGCTTGCTTGAACTAGAGGCAGATGGATTCCAGGAAGTACCGTGGGAAAAATTATTTAATCCCCTGCAGATTTTGTAAGTTTGCCCACTTACAAAGAAATGAGGGGTCTATGATTTTTATCATAGGTGTATTTTAAATGATAGAGTCATAATATCAACCAAAAATCCAGAAAAAACACATGATACATATGTTATAAATTGAGTTGCAGTTCAGAGAGTAAAATAAGTATTCGAACCCCAAGCAAAACATGACTACTTGGTGGAGAAACCCTTGTTGGCAAGCACAGAGGTAAAACGTTTCTTGTAGTTGGAGACCAGGTTTGCACACATCTCAGCAGGGATTTTGGTCCACTCTTCTTTACAGATCTTCTCTAAATTCTTAAGGTTTCTTGGCTTGGCTGTCTCTTGGCAACTTAAAGTTTCAGCTCCCTCCATAAATTTTCTAGAGGATAAAGGTCTGGAGACTGGCTAGGCCACTCCGTGACCTTTTTAATTGTGCTTCCTCTTGAGCCAACTCCTTTTTTTTTGCCTTGGTATGTTTTGGGTCATTGTCATGCTGGAAGACCCATCCATGACCCATTTTCAGTGTTCTGGTTGAGGGATCAAGGTTCTAATCCAAGATCTTACAATACATGGCCCCATCCATTGGCCCCTCAATGCGGTAAAGTCGGTCTGTTCCTTTAGCAGAGAAACCGCCCCAAAGCATCATGTTTCCACCTCCGTGTTTGACTGTAGGGATGGTGTTCTGAGGGTCATAGTCAGCATTTTATTCCTCCAAGCACAGCGAGTCAAGTTAATGCCAAAGAAGCTCATCTTTTGTTCTCATCTGACCACAGCACTTTAGCCTCATACACACGATCGGATTTTCCGACGGGAATTGTGTGATGACAGGCTGTTGGCGGAAAATCCGACCGTTTGTACGCTCCATCAGACAATTGTTGGCCAACTTTCCATGGACAAATGTTGGATGGCAGGTTTATAAATTTTCCGCGGACAACTGTGTGTGTTGTCGGATTTTCCGAAAGTGTGTACACAAGTCCGTCGCACAAAAAGCCAAAGTACAAACTTGCATGCTCGGAACCAGTGCTCACCAAACACAACATTAGCAGAAGGTGCCCAAAGGGTGGCACTAAAGAGATGAAAAACCACATAGTTACTTCACTATGTTTGTGTTTGTTGGCCAAGACAAGTTCCTGGCCAACGCAATTTGGACAAAAGTCCGACGCTTTGTCTGCGGAAAATCTGATCGTGTGTATGAGGCTTTTCTCCCAATCCTCCTCTGAATCATTTAGAATCAGCATTTTTCTTCCTCCAAACACGGCAAGTCCCCCTTCTCAAGAAGGCACATGTACAGTCATGCCAATAAACATCTAAATGATTCAGAGAAGGATTGGGAGAAAGTGCTGTGGTCAGATGAAAGTGCTGTGGTCAGATGAAAGTGCTGTGGTCAGATGAAAGTGCTGTGGTCAGATGAAAGTGCTGTGGTCAGATGAAAGTGCTGTGGTCAGATGAAAGTGCTGTGGTCAGATGAAAGTGCTGTGGTCAGATGAAAGTGCTGTGGTCAGATGAAAGTGCTGTGGTCAGATGAAAGTGCTGTGGTCAGATGAAAGTGCTGTGGTCAGATGAAAGTGCTGTGGTCAGATGAAAGTGCTGTGGTCAGATGAAAGTGCTGTGGTCAGATGAAAGTGCTGTGGTCAGATGAAAGTGCTGTGGTCAGATGAAAGTGCTGTGGTCAGATGAAAGTGCTGTGGTCAGATGAAAGTGCTGTGGTCAGATGAAAGTGCTGTGGTCAGATGAAAGTGCTGTGGTCAGATGAAAGTGCTGTGGTCAGATGAAAGTGCTGTGGTCAGATGAAAGTGCTGTGGTCAGATGAAAGTGCTGTGGTCAGATGAAAGTGCTGTGGTCAGATGAAAGTGCTGTGGTCAGATGAAAGTGCTGTGGTCAGATGAAAGTGCTGTGGTCAGATGAAAGTGCTGTGGTCAGATGAAAGTGCTGTGGTCAGATGAAAGTGCTGTGGTCAGATGAAAGTGCTGTGGTCAGATGAAAGTGCTGTGGTCAGATGAAAGTGCTGTGGTCAGATGAAAGTGCTGTGGTCAGATGAAAGTGCTGTGGTCAGATGAAAGTGCTGTGGTCAGATGAAAGTGCTGTGGTCAGATGAGACCAAAATTCAGCTCTTTGGCATTAACTTCACTTTCCCTGTTTGGAGGAAGAAAAATGCTGACTATGACCCTAAGAACACCCTCCCTACAGCCAAGCATGGAGGTGGGAACTTGATGCTTTGGGGATGTTTCTCTGCTAAAGGTACAGATCGACTTTACCGCATTGATGATCCAATGGACAGGACCATTTATTGTATGCTCTTGGATGAGAACCTTCTTCTCTCAGCCAGAACACTGAAGATGGGTCGTGGTTGGGTCTTCCAGCATGAGAATGACCCAAAATGTTCCACCAAGTCACCAAAGGAGTGGCTCAAGAAGAAGCACACTAAGGTCATGGAGTGGCGTAGTCAGTCTCCAGACCTTAATCCTATAGAAAATTTATGTAGGGAGCTGAAACTTTAATTTGCCAAGAATGACGTCACTCCCACGTGACATCACTCAACTGCAGCACAGGCTCTGAAGGTCCCACACGGTATGCTGAACCTTCAGGGTGCATCCAGTGTGAATATCTCCTGAAAACCACACGTTTAGGAGATATTCACTGTACCTACAGTTAAGCCTTATTATAGGCCTGCCTGTAGGTACAAGATCATAACATTAGTTTACTACCATTTTAAAGTGTCTGTAAACCTCAGACATGAAATATGAACAAAGCATATTCTATAGTGTACTTGTCTCAATCCAGAGCACGAAGTGTCATTTTTGTCTGCTCCTTCATTCCTCTATCCGAATCAGTCACTTCTGATCAGTTTTCCTTACACCAAGAGATAAAAGGTAACAGGGGAGGGACCTCCAGCATACAGCTTGTGATTGACAGCCTCGGCTGTGGTTTCTGGTGTGCTGTGTGGAGGGGGGGGGGGGGGTGTCCCTTCCCTCCAATCTGCTCTCAGAGCTCTTCTCGCTGAGCTCTGCAGAGTGTAACTTTAGCTACCGAACCTACACCCCCCCCCTTTTTTTTTTCTGACAGCTCAGACAAGCTTTAAAATTCTGCCCTTTGAATGGATGTAGAGAATAGAAGACTGCAGATAAACAGGTACAACTTATGTAGGAGTATTTGTTTCAACTTTGTGTATCACCTGAGGCGTGTCACGTCACTGGCTAAAACAAATAATAAAGAAATAAAACAAACAAAAGAAGAAAAGCGCTTTCAGTAAAAAGCCTTTGTCCCTTAGCGTGCCTCACTGTTGGAGAATTGCCGGCATGCAACATCTGAACGCTCCCCAGGATAGGATTATTATATTATTAGACTTGCATATGCTTATATATTTGTTGAAAACATAGTGACAGCGCAGTGTTGGATCAATCAGTCAGTGAAGCTGGAATATCTCTTCTGATCTTCTACCAGAGGATCGCTAGACACGCACTGAATGATATATTTGGGTGTTGGTTAATAAACTGCGACCATTATGGCTGCATCATTTTTGGTGCCCATGCAAATGTTGCCACCCTAAATTGGTATTAAATCCAAAAGCAAACATTTATTATGTCTTGGGAGTAGTATCATTTTTTTTTTTTTTGTTTTTTAGGCTTGCTTACTTCTGTTTTGATCTGGTGATCCAGCCAGTAAGGTGTTTTGACTAAAAAACAAAAAAAAACACAACAAGCTCTCCAGAAAATGTATCAGTTACAGAGATGAGAAAACCATTTACCACTTACAGGGGTGCATACAATGATCAGCTTTATTTGTGTAAGACCGTTATCCCAAAAAAACAAAACTGTGAGCTGGTTTCAGTTTGTTAGTGTATTTAAATCTGCTAGTTCATCTAACATTCCCCAATGTGCGCAGTCTTTTTCTATAATTCACTTCCTGTGTGCGCAGGCTCTTTTTCTATAGTTCACTTCCTGTGTGCGCAGGCTCTTTTTCTATAGTTCACTTCCCGTGTGCGCAGTCTCTCTCTGTAATTCACTTCCCGTGTGCGCAGTCTCTCTCTGTACTTCACTTCCCGTGTGCGCAGTCTCTCTCTGTACTTCACTTCCCGTGTGCGCAGTCTCTCTCTGTACTTCACTTCCCGTGTGCGCAGTCTCTCTCTGTACTTCACTTCCCGTGTGCGCAGTCTCTCTCTGTACTTCACTTCCCGTGTGCGCAGTCTCTCTCTGTACTTCACTTCCCGCGTGCGCAGTCTCTCTCTGTACTTCACTTCCCGCGTGCGCAGTCTCTCTCTGTACTTCACTTCCCGTGTACGCAGTCTCTCTCTGTACTTCACTTCCCGTGTGCGCAGTCTCTCTCTGTAGTTCACTTCCCGTGTGCGCAGTCTCTCTCTGTACTTCACTTCCCGTGTGCGCAGTCTCTCTCTGTACTTCACTTCCCGTGTGCGCAGTCTCTCTCTGTAATTCACTTCCCGTGTGCGCAGTCTCTCTCTGTACTTCACTTCCCGTGTGCGCAGTCTCTCTCTGTACTTCACTTCCCGTGTGCGCAGTCTCTCTCTGTACTTCACTTCCCGTGTGCGCAGTCTCTCTCTGTACTTCACTTCCCGTGTGCGCAGTCTCTCTCTGTACCTCCCTTCCCGTGTGCGCAGTCTCTCTCTGTAGTTCACTTCCTGTGTGCGCAGTCTCTCTCTGTAGTTCACTTCCCGTGTGCGCAGTCTCTCTCTGTTGTTCACTTCCCTTGTGCGCAGTCTCTCTCTGTAGTTCACTTCCCGTGTGCGCAGTCTCTCTCTGTAGTTCACTTCCCGTGTGCGCAGTCTCTCTCTGTACTTTACTTCCCGCGTGCGCAGTCTCTCTCTGTACTTCACTTCCCGTGTGCGCAGTCTCTCTCTGTACTTCACTTCCCGTGTGCGCAGTCTCTCTCTGTACTTCACTTCCCGTGTGCGCAGTCTCTCTCTGTACCTCCCTTTCCCGTGTGCGCAGTCTCTCTCTGTACTTCACTTCCCGTGTGCGCAGTCTCTCTGTAATTCACTTCCCGTGTGCGCAGTCTCTCTCTGTACTTCACTTCCCGTGTGCGCAGTCTCTCTCTGTACCTCCCTTCCCGTGTGCGCAGTCTCTCTCTGTAGTTCACTTCCCGTGTGCGCAGTCTCTCTCTGTAGTTCACTTCCCGTGTGCGCAGTCTCTCTCTGTAGTTCACTTCCCGTGTGCGCAGTCTCTCTCTGTGTAGTTCACTTCCCGTGTGCGCAGTCTCTCTCTCTCTCTCTGTAGTTCACTTCCCGTGTGCGCAGTCTCTCTCTGTACTTTACTTCCCGCGTGCGCAGTCTCTCTCTGTACTTCACTTCCCGTGTACGCAGTCTCTCTCTGTACTTCACTTCCCGTGTGCGCAGTCTCTCTCTGTAATTCACTTCCGTGTGCGCAGTCTCTCTCTGTACTTCACTTCCCGTGTGCGCAGTCTCTCTCTGTACTTCACTTCCCGTGTGCGCAGTCTCTCTCTGTACTTCACTTCCCGTGTGCGCAGTCTCTCTCTGTACTTCACTTCCCGTGTGCGCAGTCTCTCTCTGTAATTCACTTCCCGTGTGCGCAGTCTCTCTCTGTACTTCACTTCCGTGTGCGCAGTCTCTCTCTGTACCTCCCTTCCCGTGTGCGCAGTCTCTCTCTGTAGTTCACTTCCCGTGTGCGCAGTCTCTCTCTGTAGTTCACTTCCCGTGTGCGCAGTCTCTCTCTGTAGTTCACTTCACGTGTGCGCAGTCTCTCTCTGTACTTCACTTCCCGTGTGCGCAGTCTCTCTCTGTACTTTACTTCCCGCGTGCGCAGTCTCTCTCTGTAATTCACTTCCCGTGTGCGCAGTCTCTCTCTGTACTTCACTTCCCGTGTGCGCAGTCTCTCTCTGTACTTCACTTCCCGTGTGCGCAGTCTCTCTCTGTACTTCACTTCCCGTGTGCGCAGTCTCTCTCTGTACTTCACTTCCCGTGTGCGCAGTCTCTCTCTGTACTTCACTTCCCGTGTGCGCAGTCTCTCTCTGTAATTCACTTCCCGTGTCCGCAGTCTCTCTCTGTACTTCACTTCCCGTGTGCGCAGTCTCTCTCTGTACCTCCCTTCCCGTGTGCGCAGTCTCTCTCTGTACTTCACTTCCCGTGTGCGCAGTCTCTCTCTGTAATTCACTTCCCGTGTGCGCAGTCTCTCTCTGTACTTCACTTCCCCGTGTGCGCAGTCTCTCTCTGTACCTCCCTTCCCGTGTGCGCAGTCTCTCTGTAGTTCACTTCCCGTGTGCGCAGTCTCTCTCTGTAGTTCACTTCCCGTGTGCGCAGTCTCTCTCTGTAGTTCACTTCCCGTGTGCGCAGTCTCTCTCTGTGTAGTTCACTTCCCGTGTGCGCAGTCTCTCTCTGTGTAGTTCACTTCCCGTGTGCGCAGTCTCTCTCTCTCTCTGTAGTTCACTTCCCGTGTGCGCAGTCTCTTTTTTTTTTTTCTAGAGTTCACTTCCCGTGTGCGCAGTCTCTCTCTGTACTTTACTTCCCGCGTGCGCAGTCTCTCTCTGTACTTCACTTCCCGTGTACGCAGTCTCTCTCTGTACTTCACTTCCCGTGTGCGCAGTCTCTCTCTGTACTTTACTTCCCGCGTGCGCAGTCTCTCTCTGTACTTCACTTCCCGTGTACGCAGTCTCTCTCTGTACTTTACTTCCCGCGTGCGCAGTCTCTCTCTGTAATTCACTTCCCGTGTGCGCAGTCTCTCTCTGTACTTCACTTCCCGTGTGCGCAGTCTCTCTCTGTAATTCACTTCCCGTGTGCGCAGTCTCTCTCTGTACTTCACTTCCCGTGTGCGCAGTCTCTCTCTGTACTTCACTTCCCGTGTGCGCAGTCTCTCTCTGTACTTAACTTCCCGTGTGCGCAGTCTCTCTCTGTACTTCACTTCCCGTGTGCGCAGTCTCTCTCTGTACTTCACTTCCCGTGTGCGCAGTCTCTCTCTGTACTTCACTTCCCGTGTGCGCAGTCTCTCTCTGTAATTCACTTCCCGTGTGCGCAGTCTCTCTCTGTACTTCACTTCCGTGTGCGCAGTCTCTCTCTGTACCTCCCTTCCCGTGTGCGCAGTCTCTCTCTGTACTTCACTTCCCGTGTGCGCAGTCTCTCTCTGTAATTCACTTCCCGTGTGCGCAGTCTCTCTCTGTACTTCACTTCCCGTGTGCGCAGTCTCTCTCTGTACCTCCCTTCCCGTGTGCGCAGTCTCTCTCTGTAGTTCACTTCCCGTGTGCGCAGTCTCTCTCTGTAGTTCACTTCCCGTGTGCGCAGTCTCTCTCTGTAGTTCACTTCCCGTGTGCGCAGTCTCTCTCTGTAGTTCACTTCCCGTGTGCGCAGTCTCTCTCTGTAGTTCACTTCACGTGTGCGCAGTCTCTCTCTGTACTTCACTTCCCGTGTGCGCAGTCTCTCTCTGTACTTTACTTCCCGCGTGCGCAGTCTCTCTCTGTACTTCACTTCCCGTGTACGCAGTCTCTCTCTGTACTTCACTTCCCGTGTGCGCAGTCTCTCTCTGTAATTCACTTCCCGTGTGCGCAGTCTCTCTCTGTAATTCACTTCCCGTGTGCGCAGTCTCTCTCTGTACTTCACTTCCCGTGTGCGCAGTCTCTCTCTGTACTTCACTTCCCGTGTGCGCAGTCTCTCTCTGTACTTCACTTCCCGTGTGCGCAGTCTCTCTCTGTACTTCACTTCCCCGTGTGCGCAGTCTCTCTCTGTAATTCACTTCCCGTGTGCGCAGTCTCTCTCTGTACTTCACTTCCCGTGTGCGCAGTCTCTCTCTGTACCTCCCTTCCCGTGTGCGCAGTCTCTCTCTGTAGTTCACTTCCCGTGTGCGCAGTCTCTCTCTGTGTAGTTCACTTCCCGTGTGCGCAGTCTCTCTCTCTCTCTGTAGTTCACTTCCCGTGTGCGCAGTCTCTTTTTTTTTTTCTAGAGTTCACTTCCCGTGTGCGCAGGAAATAAATACATAGCACGTATGTGTTTTAGCACCATTTATGTTTTAGGGCAATGAAAGGTGTCAAACCTCATTTTACTTGTGAATGTGATGTAAGGGGTAGAGCAAAAAAATAATCGTTGACAATTTATGAAGAGAGAATATCTGAGACATTTTTATAGCAAGGTAAGTGAATTTTTTGTGTGTGTGTGTATATATATATATATATATGTGTGTGTGTGTGTGTTGTGTGTGTGTGTGTGTGTGTATATATATATATATATATATATATATATATATATATATATATATATATATATATATATATATATATATATATATATATATATATATATATATATATATATATATATATATTTAATAAGCATTTCGTGTAGCGTGTTGACAGTCCTTGTTAGTCAAACTATTACAGCACTGAAAAGTGAAAAATAGCCGGTTACAGAAATCAGGACAGAACTGTGTCGGTCGCCGGACTGTTGGAGGTTACTTGGGTGGAAGTTGGCACGTGGTAGTGAAGAGGGTTATTGGGGGAATGGTATGGCTTGGAGATGGTTTGTTAGAGAAGTTTTGGTTGCACTTAGTTTGTGTTAAGTCATGTTCCAGGTGATAGTGGGTGTTTTATGTTTAGAAGATGCTGTGACCTTTTATTCCTAGGGTTTAATGGGAGTGCTTGAGAAGCTGAGTGTCATATTTATTTGTAGATCTATATGAGAAATGACTTGCCTCATCTAGAGCCGTCCCAAGCTCTTGCATCATTGTATCATTCATACCTTTCTCAGTAGCTCATCCTCTGTCGTTTGCAGTTCTTCTCTTTCTAGAATATGTAATGCCTCGTTCCTCTCTTACACAGTGCTTCCTGCTTCTGTATCACATATAGTGCTGCATACCTCTGTTACATGTGTCTCATACCTCTCTAGTAAATGTAGTGTCAGACCTCCTTACTACATATAGGGCTGATTTACTAAAGCTAGAGAGTGCAGGATCATGCAGGGTCTCGGGGGTGCCCTCGGTGTTGCACGCGGGCGGTCTCGGGGGTGCCCTCGGTGTTGCACGCGGGGGGTCTCGGGGGGTGCCCTCGGTGTTGCACGCGGGGGGGTCTCGGGGGTGCCCTCGGTGTTGCACGCGGGGGGTCTCGGGGGTGCCCTCGGTGTTGCACGCGGAGGGTCTCGGGGGTGCCCTCGGTGTTGCACGCGGGGGGTCTCGGGGGTGCCCTCGGTGTTGCACGTGGGGGTCTCGGGGGTGCCCTCGGTGTTGCACGCGGGGGGTCTCGGGGGTGCCCTCGGTGTTGCACGCGGGGGGTCTCGGGGGGTGCCCTCGGTGTTGCACGCAGGGGGTCTCGGGGGGTGCCCTCGGTGTTGCACGCGGGGGGGTCTCGGGGGGTGCCCTCGGTGTTGCGCACGGGGGGGGGTCTCGGGGGGTGCCCTCGGTGTTGCACGCGGGGGGGGGGTCTCGGGGGTGCCCTCGGTGTTGCACGCGGGGGGGTCTCGGGGGGTGCCCTCGGTGTTGCACGCGGGGGGGGTCTCGGGGGTGCCCTCGGTGTTGCACGCGGGGGGGGGTCTCGGGGGTGCCCTCGGTGTTGCACGCGGGGGGGGTCTCGGGGGTGCCCTCGGTGTTGCACGCGGGGGGGGTCTCGGGGGTGCCCTCGGTGTTGCACGCGGGGGGGGGTCTCGGGGGTGCCCTCGGTGTTGCACGCGGGGGGAGTCTCGGGGTCGCCCTCGGTGTTGCACGCGGGGGGGGGTCTCGGGGGGGGCCCTCGGTGTTGCACGCGGGGGGGTCTCGGGGGTGCCCTCGGTGTTGCACGCGGGGGGGTCTCGGGGGTGCCCTCGGTGTTGCACGCGGGGGGGGTCTCGAGGGTGCCCTCGGTGTTGCACGCGGGGGGGTCTCGGGGGTGCCCTCGGTGTTGCACGCGGGGGGGGGGTCTCGGGGGTGCCCTCGGTGTTGCACGCGGGGGGTCTCGACACAGACCATATCATGGGCACTCCCCCATGCACCTAGGCATCTCTCAGGTGTGCCAGTAAGAGAGCCCTGCCCCCCAATCCTCCCCCTAATAGCAGAAATAAGCACCTCCAGTAAAGATTGCCATGAAGGGTCCACGCTCTGTAATAATTGTCCACAGCTGTTCACCTCTCAATCCATGAAATTCTGGAGCCTTTGTGCATCGCATGCTCTCCGGCATAAGAACCCGCCCAGCTAAGGCTTCCAGCCAATGGCAGGCCGTGCGCTCCGGCATAAGAGCCAGCCCAGTTGAAACGTCCAGCCAGTTGAGCCCTGAATATAGCTATATAAAACATTAAAAATAAGTACCTATACTGTGTAAAATCCAGTAATGCACAATCTCACCCTGCTCTGCACATGCTCGGTTGCTCTCCATTCTCGACACTGTACCTAAGATCATCCACTAGAGGCCGATCAGCTGACAGCCTAAATATTTACTGTTGCTGAAGGGGGGGAAAACAGGAATGGCACAGACTGTGCATAAGGATCACAGTTTAGGGAGGGAGAAACGAAAGCAGGAGAGGTAACAGGACAAACTCTGCTGCCGGGGAGTCGCAAAAGAGTTAAACTTACAAGGATAGTGTCTTAGCCCATCTTATCTCTCTGATTCTCTCTTTCTCCCTCATCCTCAGATTGTGAACTTCAGCTCTGTAAAGCTTCTGTCAGCCTTCCTCTCTTAATGAGCCAAGACTTATAATCAAGGCTGGAAATGTATATATTAAAATTAAAGAAAGTGACATAGTTTTTGAAACGTGACTGCTCTGGGCTTCAACAAAACATGGCGCCCTCCAGCAATCAGAAACAGAAGCAATGCTGGGGGCAGTTTAGCCACTTAAAGAAGTTGTAAAGGCAGAAGGTTCTTAATGCATTTTATACATTTTATTTTACACTGTCCCTTTAAAAAAACTTTTGGGTAACTTTTTTTTTTCCTATTACAAGGAATGTAAACATCCCTTGTAATAGAAAAAAAAGCATGACAGGACCTCTTTAATGTGAGATCTGGGGTCAAAAAGACTTCGGATCTCATATTTTACACTTAAAAGCAATTAAAAAATAAAATAAAAAACTGTCCCTTTAAGGCCGTTGGGTGGAAGTGACGTTTGACGTTGCTCCCGTCATCCAATGGCATAGAGTCGAATGGGGGGCCATCATTCCCTCACTCGACTTCCTGTCCATCAGAGGAAAGAATCGCATAGTCTCCGCCGATACCGACTAATCCGGGATGCGGTAGCGGTGGGAACCTCTCCTGTCACGCCGAAAAAAGGGATCTCGCGGCGAATTCACCACGGAAACCACTTTTATCATAAAGCGGTCTGCCCGCCGTTTAAGAAAATACCGGGGTTATGGCAGCTATCAAAGTAGGGAGGAAAATCCACGGTGGGTGGTCCGGAAGTGGTTAAAGCGCGCACTCATTTTAGCAGCATAATTATTAAAGCGGAGTTCCGGCCAAAATGTTTTTTATTTTTTAATTGATCCTAGCATTATAAAAATTTTTTTTTTAAAAAACCAGTATACATGGTTCATTTTGAATGTTGCTAAAACAAAAATTTCATGCTCACTATTTCCTCCCTCCTGTTGTGGCCGTTGCCATCATGATTGTGGGCATGTGAAGCCCAATCGATACCTCTTCCTGGGAAAAGCTTTGGAGAGGTGCATGCTGGGTAACCAGCATGCACCTCTCAATCTCGCGCATGCGCGATTCACCGGCGGCCGTAGCGCCGATTGTTTCCTAAGTTGCTATAACAACGGGCGGTGACGGAGGAAGGTCCCGCCTCGTTGTCATGGCAACATAGATGAACACATCTCGGCGCTGTGATCCGCCCTAAATCGCGTCATTTCCTGTCGGGAAATAACGCGATTTTTGATCACAGTACTGCCCACAGACTCCTGGGGAAATAATCATTTCTCAGAAGCACAGGCGAGAGGGAGGAAGTGACGAGGAGCACCGCGGACCAGGAAGTGGCAGATTAGGGGGACTACATAGCAACAGGGCGTTTTTGGTAAGTATAAAAAAAATGTTTCTTTAAGTTTAAAGGAGTCTGAATATAGAAAAAAAATATTTCAGGGTGGAACTCCGCTTTAATGTGAAGTGTAAGTTCTTTTGTTAAAGAACTTTAGTCATTATCAAACTGTTATGGGTAAGGTCCTGCTTAAGACGACCGATAAGATTCCCATTTTTTCTTTTTTAAACCGGAAATAATTTTATCAAGTAAATAATACTCATAACAAAAAGTAATACAGACAAGACTATGCCAAGTCATACGCACACGTATAAAATAAGCATTTGTAGATACAGCATGTACAGAAAAAAGTGCTGAGGAAAAAAATTTCAAGTCGGTAACAACAATCCGACTTCGCTATACTTGAGTTAATACATCAACCCTTCACTAAAGGTTTTAAAGGTATCCACCCTTCCTTTGGTATCCTTCAGTAGACAGCACCGTTACATTCATAGAGCATATACAACCAAAGAACCTATCCAACCATCACCAGTTCAAGCGGGGTCATTCCTGGGTTTATCCAGCCAGGGACCCCCTAAGTTATTGAATTTATGGGGGCGTCCCCTGTGCTGATAGATATATCTCTCTAATCTAAGGGTTTCCCCCATACATTGTACCCATTCCCTATGTGAAGGAGAATCAGCGGGACTTCCGGTGTCGAAGGATTACCCTTCTAGTCTGAAAGACAGCTCTGGCCACGGCCTCTCTTGTTGGGACTGGTAATTGAAAATTCTCTAATATACCTAAAAGACATGGTTTGGGGTCAAGTGGAATCGAGGTCTGAAACACAGTTTAACGGCAGTTACATTGGTAGCAATAAGCCGGCAATACAATTGGCAGTTCTACTGACAACTACAACTATTCTGATTGCCGCCACTATAAGGATGGGAGATTCCCAACAGCATATGTTTGAGGCCTTGGCCAGTTTCAGAAAAGCCGGTATTGTCGTGTTTCCTTGATGCCTTGTCCTTTTTGTGTATGAAATATGGTTGAAATGACTCGATAATTACCCCGAGTATGGTAAGCATTTGGATGACGCACTTCTAAATTGAGGCTCTTGAGTTCAGCTGGAACGGGGGTTGAATAGTGATGATATTGTGATGTTATTTGTTGAGAGGCCCATTGACAGAGTATCTGTGTGTCAGCTGCGGTGTGGTTATCGGCTGTAAGAGGGGATTTGTGGTCAACTTGCTTGATGAGAAGTAGGAGATGTGTCCTTGTTTAAAGAACCAGTCCACCGAAAACAGAAACTTCACTAGGTGCACCATAGCTGAGACCCAGATCTAACTTTTATTTATTTATTTATTTATTTTTAAATATACAGTAGCTAAGTGTT